>OY755177.1:8977555-9260667 GCA_963576735.1 Bedellia somnulentella | reverse complement strand
TGGCGGCGCAGCGCAACAAATACGGCGGCCGCTACAGCAAGGACGTGCGCCGCAGGTACCCGCTGCTCTCACCCCGCTCCACACGGCTTCCCGCCTTCTTACCTGTCACGGTTTCGATCTCACTTGGTTGATTGAATGCGGAGTTTGCTAATGAAATTTATTAATCCTTCACTAGAATCGGTCTCTCGGTGCCGTGGCGCATGCTCGGAGAGTTAGATCCGGCGGCCGCGCCCCTCTCCCCGAACTAGAGAGACAGGCGCGCGGTCGACCGTAGCACTACTACATGCCTTTTTCGTAATTTAACTCGAAACATCATTTAAGCTTTTCAAATAATTAATTAATCCTTCTAACGAGACTAGATTTGGAGAGAACCGATGTAAAGTTTTGTAATGCTGTCAATGAAGTAGTGTTTGGTTTGTTCGCTTGCACACGATGCCTGTCGCCACGCTGTAGCGCTAGCTCGGGCACCAGCCACGTCCCGACGTCACACACAGCCAGTGCCGCGCCGCGACGCCCGCCCCTCCCGACTGCCCCGCCCCACCCTCCCGCGATGAGCTCTCGGAACGGAACTCCGCGACGTTCCCTTCCGAGACCTCCCCTCCGACATCATTACCAATACATGAATGTGAATGTCTTGTTTTGTCTGCCGGCGTTTAGGCGATATTTGCCAGTTGTATCCCAGAGATTATTGACTTAATCGGCACTAGACCCAAGTATGCCGGTACCCTCAAGAATGAGCGGGGACGCAGGTGAGCCGCTGTCTTCATTCCGTTCCGTTGAATGTGTTCCGTGTTGTGATATCTATTATCTTCCTTTCCTCTCTTAGCACGCTTCTGTGTTCTCACTATCTTTGGCGGGACGCGAGTTCCGCGAATTGCCTTTGTTATAAGTCGAGATTTTATGATTGTACATTACATGTTTTATGATGAGTTCAGTAATGTTGTATAGTGACCAGCTGATAGTGGCTAGTGTATTCGCTCGTCATTATAATAGGTATCACGATGATTATGTTCTGTTAGATGTGTAAAGTATTTATGGAATGTTTTGCTTAGTTAGGAGAGTTAAATGTTGAGTGGTACCGTAGTGTGTTGTGGGCGTCGCTCGTCGCTCGGGCGCTCGCCCGTCGACAGCTCCTGCCCGGCGCAGCCGCGGTGCCGGCCGGCGCTGTTGATGCATCCCTTCCTAGTGTGAGTGCCCGCCCTCTGTACTGTACCTGCCTGCACGACTTATACCTTACCTACTAATTTCATTGACTTTACTTACTCTTTTTGTAAATTTTACCTTTTACTCGACCGGCCCCCGATTACCTATTATTAGTTTGTATTACGTTTACATATAGAGCGTGGCAAGGCTGTGTGCATTGAGGACATTAAAATGCAACTAGTTTTAGTTGTCGATATTTATATCATCATTTGACATGAATTATATCATCTTAGCAGCAACACACAGTACATTCATGTCCATCATTTTGTTGATTTTTTTAATCGACCTAATATTTGAAATGATTGCATACAGGTAGAAAATAATGTATTAACAAGTACAACCTCCTTTGCCACACCTTACACTTATAGAGTTTGCATGTCGTAGTTGCCAGCAAGGTTTTAAGGGTTTTTGTTGGGTTTTTTTACACATTGTTTTCTTTACCATTCTCTCTGTTTTTGTTTATTTTGGCCTTGGATTATTTCCCTTCCTTTAATAACGCCACTCGTTGACTGTTATCCACTACACCCCCAATCTGTATACCATCACTATTCATCACTTTCCCTGACTGTATATTCGGGACTTGAGTGAACTTAATAAGAACTTACGGAAAAAACAAATTACAACAATAAGCGTAAAGCTTTACAATACACAGTATTATTCAATACCATGGGCCATAAAAGCACTTCACTTATTGAAAATGTGAGATTTCTTGCAATGATGATTAGTTTATTTGAAAGTGGTACCAATAAGTTGTACATTAAAGTAACAGTGAATGTCCTGGCCGCCTGGGCTCTCTCATTGCAAGTGTCACACTCCAATCGACCCCCCATATTTTTATTTGTGTATATTAGTTTTCTTTTTTTTATCTAAGTGTGTAGTGTTTTCTAGTTTGGGTTTATTTGACGAAACTGAGCACCAAGTATAAAGTTGAAATATTTGTGGCGCATACTTTGCAATTAAATAATTCAAAATAACTATTCTGTTAAACACCCACAAATACGTCGACTTATACAATTTTCGAAACAAAAACTTTATTTTATCTTATTATTTACAATCATTATTCAATTGAAGTATTAAAGTACTAGTTGCTTTTGGTGCACTAAATACAATAAAGTAAAGTTTTTGTTTCCTAGTATTTTTGTGTAACTCTGTTGTGGCCTTAGTAATTAGTTTGATAATTGTTGAAGTATTAGTTGTAAAGCGTGAAAGTGGTTTTATATTAAAATATTTTTAATAAAATCTGCAACAAGCTTACACAATGGCTGTCTTTGATGCAAAATGTTGGCATTATTGCATTAATTTGAAAAGGCACAATTTCATTCGAGCCGCAAGCAGAAAAAATACAAAGACACTCGTTAATTATCAGGGAATGTTAATAAAACATTTTGAGACTATTAATATCGAAAAATACCAACGAAACTTATTTCCAACTTAAATATAGTATTAACTTATTGAAATAACTTTATTAAAGTAACAAGCCAATTCTACCTTAAATTAAATTAAATTTAAAAAATATGCAACATATTTTGTAAACTGATTATTAACGAGTATCAAGTCACATATTATGTGTTATGCTTTTGTAGTATTGCTTTACTTGTTAATAAGGACACTCTAAAATGATATGAATGTTTCCAGGCATATAGTTGTATGTGGACATATAACTTACGAATCAGTAAGCCATTTTTTAAAAGACTTCCTACATGAAGATAGGGAAGATGTGGACGTTGAGGTTGTTTTTTTACATAGGTAAGTGTTTCCAACTTCTTTTTTTTATAATTAATTGTGATAGTTATCTTCTCTGATTGATTTTTCGCAAAATAAATACTATAAATAATAAGCATATATGATTAAAATAGTCAGTTATTCCAAGGTGTATTTCGTATATTAAAAAAGTGATAAAAGTCTTTAAATAAAGATTATAAAAAAGGTGTATTTCGGGTGGACCGATATATGGTGTAGCTTGTAGTGACGTATGGTGAAACGACGCTTTCAGAAAAGAGCCCGATCTTGAGCTGGAGGGTTTGCTGAAGCGTCACTACACGACCGTCGAGTTTTTTCAGGGTACAATGATGAATGCCGTCGACCTTGAGCGTGTCAAGGTTAGCGCAAGAAACAGTAAACCAGCCATTAGATTACCGCACGGCAGTATTTTTCAGACGCGTCTGTCTTCGTTGATCATTATTTATTTTATGTACATTACCAACTTTTTATTATGTACCAATAATGCTGTTTTAGTCACCGTAGGATTTCATCACTTTGGTAATTTTATCTTGTGGTATTTAAATGCAATCATTGCTTTGTCACGGCAGAGGCGTCGCCCAGGTCAGTTCAACGTTACAAAGACCGTGGGCGGCGGCTCCTCCTCACTGATGCATATCTCAGATCCTATACCATAGAATGCATGACGAGATCGGCCCACGACCGGCGGCGGACTGTCCCTGTGCTCATAGTAAATGTGTTAACTAAGGGTTGATGACAGGAAGCCGCCCGACTTGGAGCTCGAAGGACTGTTCAAGAGACACTTTACCACTGTGGAATTCTTTCAAGGCACCATTATGAATCCAATCGATCTACAAAGGGTAAAAGTAAGTAGCACTGCACAGACAAAATGTCACTATATCAGAGTGGTGTCGGTTGTAAAGCTAATGTACAGACTGCCCTTTCAAATCTAGATGTAGTACGTGTTGTACACTCTTGATATTTCACCTGATAATAAAATCCTCAAATCGGAGCGGTGTATTTTCCTTCTATGGCATTTCTCTGTTCGTGCCTATCGCTAATGTGTGTGCGTGCTCCCTTTTGATACTAAACAAATAGTTGTCTATCGGAATTGATGCATCTGTGTGGTCTACATGTGATTGTTACCGCGAGCGAGCCCGCCGAGTGTCGTGGCGGTGTCGTATCGATATCGTGTCGGCATCGTGTCGGCGGCTCCCAAAAGCGATGTGAATGTTGTTTGCGATGCTGCTCCGTGTTCGCATTTACCACAATCGATATGGCTGACTTGTGCAACTTTACTCATAAATACAAATCATTGGCATTAATGGCAGCCCAAGAAAGGATTTCAAGTCCAAATTAAATAATTATATTTACTTAGTAGTTGAAATGCAAGTACAGTTGTCGATTGTCGAAATATTATAGTGATGGTAAGTAAGCCGTCGTTTGCATGGCTTATTAGTTTGTCGTAGTTTAAGTAGAATGAATGGCTTTTATCAAAACACCTTTCTCCATAATGGCATGTTGTTTAGAACTAGCGTGTAATGCATCTCCGTTATATTTGTCGCAAGCTTTAAGTTCTTCGTCTGTACTATCAAATAAATTAATATCTTAATAATAAATGTTGTGGAAATGAAGCCATTAGTATAATGAAATAATATGAAACGCTGTTATCCAGGTGCATGAGGCCGACGCGTGCCTTGTATTAGCTAACAAGTACTGCCAAGACCCGGACGCGGAAGATGCCGCTAATATAATGAGGGTGATATCCATTAAGAATTATTCAGATGACATTAGAGTAATCATACAACTGATGCAGTATCATAATAAGGTAAGATATTGTAAATGAAAGATAATTATTTGTTGTTTTTTTATATTTCGTTATTCTATTTAATTTCGGCAGTCAGTCTTTAAATATGTATTATAAAATTTAATCGATCTTTTTCTTATCAAAATCATTGAGCATTATGTATCTCTTGTATAAAATACTGTTTCTTACACCCTACATTACTAACTTTTTAAGTGTATGTATTCGTTTCCAGGCATATCTTCTAAACATTCCATCGTGGGACTGGAAGCAGGGTGACGACGTCATATGTTTAGCGGAGCTGAAGCTCGGCTTCATCGCCCAGAGCTGCCTCGCACCGGGCTTCTCCACCATGATGGCAAATCTCTTTGCCATGAGAAGTTTCAAAACGGTCAGATTTTATTATTATATATATATTTAATTAATGATAAAACATGAAAAAAAATAAGAAGACTAACGAGACCGCACTTGAAAAATTACATCTAAAGTACCAAATCGAGTGCAGCCTCGGCATTATTCTGAAATTTACGTAATGAAAATGTTATGGATAATTTTCGCAGTCCCAAGAGATGGCTAAGTGGACTAATGACTACATGCGCGGGACTGGCATGGAGATGTACACGGAGACGTTGAGCACGACGTTTGTCGGGATGCCATTCAAAATGGCGGCCGAGTAAGTGTAGGGACGAAGTGGCTGCCCGTACACTGTACATTCCATTGCTGCGAACGCGCCACCACTACTACCTACCGCAACGCTTATTGTGTCGTTTAATAATCATTTTACTTTAGTTGCAAGCTGATTTGGTTTCGTGTCCTTTGAAATCTCGATGTTTTCAGTCTTGTGTCGACACGAACACTTGTGATATCTGTCGGATACTGCACTGAAAAGACTCGGCGGTTACCTCCCCGTAGATAGAAAACTTTAACAGTTCTAAATACCTTCACTAAAACTGTAAATATCTATCTAACGCTAACAGATTAAGATATTTTTGCGGCAGTGCGTGTTAGGTATTGTTCAGTAGGCCGTGGAATAGTGATAACAACTGACTTGGTCGAGTGACTAACACGGCATGAGCATCTGGTATTGGTTGATTGCAGTCTCCGGATACGCAAGCGTGGCAGAACGATTACCTGCAAGGTACCGGCTGCGAGATGTACACGGAGACACTGTCCACCTCATTCACAGGAATGACGTTTTCTCAAGCGAGCGAGTAAGACCCTCCCCGGCCCCTTGTTGCACCCACTAGCTGCACCGTAGACTCTGTGTGATCTAGTTCAAAAGTATTTAACCATTTTACTAACTACCGGGACGTTTTTTGTATTTTTTAGGGTTTTCAGGCTAGGTTGTTTGTGCATGTGGATAATTTCTATTCGGTAATATAGCCTGGTGTTACTACTTTTATCATTGCCCGTCATATTAACCTTATTTCAGTGCAGTACTATATGGTGCATGGAACATTATCCCATTTTCATTGTGATATTTTTTACACTTGTAGATATGGTTACACTGGATTTTGATTGGTTTGTTAATCGCCGCTAACACACACAAGCACTTTAAAGCCAAATGTTGCTTCCTTCATTTATTAGATTTTTCATTCCTTTCACAATTCGTTCACTAAAATTAAGCTTGACACTGAACAATTAACACACTTATAATAATGTTTGTATCACTGTAGCTATGTTATGTATTCAATGTTGGTAGCTTTTTTCCTTTAATTATTTTGTAGACAATATTTCGACACTTTATATTTACTTATTGATACACATTGATTTATAATCCATTTCACAGATTATGTTTCACAAAGTTGAAACTGCTTCTACTCGCTATAGAGATAAAGGGTGAAGAGGGTGTGGATAGTAAGATCTCAATTAACCCAAGGAATGCAAAGATCCACGCTAACACACAAGGGTTCTTTATCGCACAATCTGCTGATGAAGTTAAAAGGTAATTGAATTGTTTTTATGAATAAAGCAAAAATATTTCTTTACCACATTATATATGTGTAATATTAAATTTAGAATGAGATTGTAGTCAGCCGACTAACGATATTGGGGCTTTTAAGGGATTTTTTGGCGATGCAGTTGGAAACCCATCACCAACAACCTTTATCTCACCATCTTTTCCCCACTCAACTTTCCAAAAGTGGCTGAAGAATTAATATTTTTTTAGCTCTGGCTACCCCTTCTAGGGATTTATAGCCGTGAGTATATGTATGTACATTATTTTATTCGGATATAGTCATGCGCCATGTCATGTTCTACTCCAACTAATACAAAGACAGTTTTATTTTAGATAATTTAGTTGTCAGGGAATCACGGGGTTATTATAACGTGCTGCAATTCGTTAAACTTGAATTGAATTGTTCCAGAGCGTGGTTTTACTGCAAAGCATGCCACGAAGACATCAAGGACGAGACTCTCATCAAAAAATGCAAATGCAAAAATTGTAAGACCCCTTTTTTGTATTTTTATTAAATAAATGAAATATTATTTAAAGCTTCTGAATAGGTGATAATATACTGTGACTAAAAATGATGTGATTAAGCTTTAGCATTATAAATCTGATGTGACTTGTTAATAATGAATAAATTAATAATTCTGTGACATTCTTTCTGGAGTCTGGTATGTTGTATCAAGTCACGTAATTCACAAAACACTTTTACTTGTAAACGTATCAAATACACTACAACTGTGAACACTGTCAATGTCCCTACGAACACATTTGGTACCCGAGTCACATTACTGCAATATGAAGTGTTGTGCGACTATTAATTTTATGTTGTTCGGCCAAATTTTAGTGACCGCGCACCAGCGGAAGATCGGAGCCGATCTAGGTAACTTGCACCACACTAAGCTCACTACTTGAACTTTTTAAACGTTTATTTTCGTGTCTATACTTTTGAGTTGCTTTAGTGATGTTGCGTCCTTTATCTCACAGACTGGTTCGCCGCAAGCCATATATTGACCCGTGCTCGTTGGAACCCTCTTATAGAGATCATTGTGAATGTCCGCTCGCTCTTTTATCAATTTTATCGCGTTGCAACTTAAGCCCTTGACACTACTAGCTGTTGAGATATCTCGTTCTGAAATTGTAAATCAATACACTAGACAATTTAGTGCATCATATATCGAAGAGTTAAAAAAGATTGTATTACATTATATTTCAAATTTAAATAAGACTCCAGCCAGCACAAGTATTTCCATTGGTAATGTAGGAACCTACACCGACAAAAGAAAAGTATGATGCACTTCATAGCTCAGCACACACATTAATGCATGTATGCATTTAAGTAGAATTGACAATGAATTTTTATGAATTGAACTTATGCACTTTGATTTAGGAGTACTCTCATTGACACCTTGTTAGTTAAATATCGTCACCAAATAAATCCACGAAAGCATGTCTCAGAAACATGGAATATTGATAATATTCAAGTGCTAACTTTGTCACCGACAACGAGTGAGCTTTAGTTAAATGAAAGACTTTCAGTACAGTCGCAACGCTTTAGTCTGCGCTAACGGACAATGACAACTAACACTAGGTGGTAAGAGAGTACAGTCATCTCATCTCATCCATTGTACGGCGCGGGTGTGGGGCGTAGCGAGCGCTAGGATCCCGTCTACATTCGAATGTGTCACGTTTTGGATTTTTACAGATGTCGGAATGATGATGATGCAGTCGGGGATGGTGAAACCAAATATAAATACATATCGAAGTATTACCGAGGGTACGGAGCCAACGAGCTCAATAAAACTATACTGTACCTCACACCACTTTATTTGCATCAACTAACCATTGCTCATAAGAACAATTAACTCGAGCTATTACGATATATATATGCTAATTCACTAAAATAATGGTCGACACAGTGCTACTTAGTGCAACAAGCTATCGTTCACTACCTCTGACTACAACTGTAGACCTTAGTACCTATGTTTATCCCTCACATCTAAGTCCACGTATACTCCAAAATAACCTCTGTCAAGTTCGGTCTGTTCAGTTTAAGTTCTCTAGAATGCGTTGAGCTTCGAATGAAATATATCGGTATAGGCCTGTAAACAAAGCTTATGTTATAAAACTGCCAAGCGCTTTGCTACTAAACAAAAAATAACACAGTATCTTTTATTAAAAAAACAATATCCAAATTAGCTTATTAATTCTGTCTTATGTTCACAAAATGTAGGGTGACCATTGCGTGGACATATATCTGTGTGAGTCAATGTTGTTTTGTGAGATGTTTGTGTATTAAACGTGTTGTTTCTCGGTTCAGTGGCGACATTCAGGAAAGGCGTTCGCGCCGTGCAGATGGTTGGCAGGGCAAGTACGTAACTTAATATTCGGTTCGGTGTTCGTGTAACCGTGTATGGTGTCCTGTGTTGTTTGCACTCGCGATCATTCGCGAGCCGATGTTTCTAAAACGGCTAAAGTTAGCAGAATTGTAATCTTTGTCATTATTGTTGTGTCTGATTGGTTCTATGTGCATTATAAATTTTATATATTTATGCAGTTTATAGATGTTTGTCCTCTTAGCTGGATTGTTACTTACTTCAGTGACATTTATTTGTCGTGTCATTTGTTTCGGTGTTGTTATAATATATTTGCAGTTGTAATATATTTTTTAGGAATATCAAACCCTTTTCTTATCAAATATAGTCCCTCTGACATAGATGTTGTCAAGTATAGATTGAATGGACGTGTATATTTTTTTATTTATTGGAATCAGCTTGGCATCCAAATTTAACTTAATGTTAAATATATATTAATTAGTTGATCCCACATTGATAGACGGGCAAGATTGATATATTAAAGGAGGCCCCGTGTCCCCGGGAGCACGAAGCCAGTGCCCGCCGCAGAGAACGTATACTTGCAACGGACGTTGTATGTCTCTATTCCGATTTCCGTTCCTCTAATTGCAATATTCTTTTTATAATCTCATCACCACATTAACTCTTTCATTACTGCAAGTGAATTTCCTACATCTTTTCACTTTATTCAAATATTCCCTCTATCATGGTCACATTACATTCTGAAGTAGATGCATTTTATTTAAGGTATACGTTCTGCATTATGTTATTTTAAAATCAATATGTATAATGTATATTATTTTTATAAATGTTAGAATTTAATCATTTCAGTAAAGATATAATGAAATGCAATTACTTTAGGAACCTTTTGTGAACAAGTAGTAGTTTTAATTTCTTAGTATCTGACTAAAGTTCTTATTTGGTGTTAAAAACGAAAGCTTTTTTATTAGTTTTATAATTGTATATAGTTTATGAGTAGCTAGATTTTGTATGTTGCATGTGAATGTTCTAACTTAATTATAAAATATTGGGTAAATGCTGCCATTTGAATTAATAGCATGTCGAATTGTGTTACTTTGCTAACAAAGTTGAATAATAAAAAAATGTGTCATTAATACTGAGATAATGAAAAAATAATAGAATGTGATGTCTATAATGTAATTATAGGGAATTAGTATACTAGTTCTAAATACCCAATTTGTAATCATAATTCGACAATCTATTTTTGTACATATAAAATTGAAGCCACATAAATTGGTATTGTAACAGTCAAAAGGCTTCAAGCGCATTTGCTATGTGCTAGTAGATTACTTGTGATGTGTAACTGAGTGTTCCGGAATGCGAATTTGTGCTGATGTTTTGCAGATGACCACCACCCTCCCCCCACGTTCACGCCGCCAGAGTTGCCCAAGAAGGTCCATGTGCGAGGTACTATTCAGGCTGCAGGTCTTTCTTTATATTTTAATCATCCCTCATTGGCCCGTTTCCGAAAACCTGATTTAAAATTAGAATCATAGAGGAAGAGATCGCGCGGTCACACTTAGATGCTTTACACGCCTCCGTTAGTTGGCACACCCTGACACGTCTGGGCGGGCTCATCTTGACCATCACGATCCAACGTAACATTCGCTTATCAGGCATGAAACAAATTCAATTAATGGCTTCTCTTTTGCTTAGCAATAGAGGTTTGATTTGTCCAATTTTAACTTTATCCTGGAATACTAAATTCATAATAGCGCGGGTTTATAAAATTTAGACTTTTTTTTCTTGTGATCGCACTTAGTTGAAAACCGTTTAATCTATAACTTGCAATACTCACGACCTTTGCTTCTTGGTAAACTCTAGAGCGGATACGTTTGCTCTTATTTATGGTTTGTGCCTCTTGTGTTAAGTATAGCTCGACAATGCATCGACCCGCCTCCATCTTCTATTGGTAACCTATTTGTGTTTTTGCACAATATGCTTTTGTAGTTTATTTTGTTTGACTTGATATCTTTATTTATGCTAGTTTATTTAATATGAATAATTTTACCATTAACAAATGTTTGAAATGAATATCCAAAGTTAAGTATCACCATCAAAGCTTCCAGCATTTTAGAACTGCTTCTTGTTTTAAGAATACTTCTATTATTCTATGGTATCTATTTGCAGGTGAATTGGCTCGAGAACGAGGGGAGGATATTAGTTGTAAGTTTACTGTTATATGTACTAATAGCATAATAACTCCTTATATGTGTAAATGTATTTGTTGAATGCAAATGTTATTTATTGTTGAATATGATGATTTTATGAAACTTTATTGAATTGAAAGACGGTTTCTGGTTTCTGTGTCCGTCATTTTTATCGAACAAAAAAATGCAATTTCTTATACAAATACAAAAAAAAGTGTAGTATAAAAATATATATCAAAAATCGAAAAAAAAACTTCCCTTCTGCAGAATAAATCAGACTTCTTAAAGTATAACTTTTTTCAGTAATAAATCGGAATCACCGAAACGCCGCGCCAACCGCACTCCTGTCTCCTATGGCCAACCAGCTCATGAACTCCACCACCACGAGGCAGGTCAACAAGGTCAAACCAAACGTCAATAGAGCACCGCCCGATACGTAAGTTGACCCAGCATTTCTACCCCTTTGTGTATTCCGTAGACCACATAACTAAGATTGTTTCCTAAAAATAAAACATTGCATTGAAAAATTGCTTCTTTAATATAACTGATACAAATAAAATAACAAAAAAAATATTAAAGTTGTTCCAAAATTTAACAGGAGCAAAAGCTAAACTTACCAATGCAATGAAAAGTTAGTAAATTCACATACCTCGTGATAAGTCTGAGGGTTTATAACTCAGCATGGGAATAACTCATAGCAACTTTATGTAGAAGATCAGCGGCACAGTATGTCCACTGAGCACTCGCACAGTGATTATGTTCATGTTTTAGTATTTCCTTTTATCGGATTGGTATTTGTTTACTACTAAACTCAATACAGTCATACAATCATACTAAAAGTCATAAAATAGGCGTTGAACTTTAAAGAACCATTACCGCTGCATTTCTATATTAAGTTGTACATTTTATCATAGATTTATAACGATGCGATTCCAGAAGAAAATTTGGTCCTGTGTTACAGGAATCCTCAGGAGCAAGATACCAATTACCAGGCGTATCACCTTGCCTACGAAGTGAAAAAACTCATGTAACTTTCATCAATATATTCAGCTCATTTTTTTTCATTTTTAGTAGATCGATAGAATTGCTCTTGAAACCTTGTCTTGTCAATAAAGTATCTTGGAGTATCGCTTATATACGTTACAATATTTGAGTTTTTGTTTCAGTTGTTATGTACTCGTAGATATGATTTATCACAGAATACACAATAGTTGTTGTTTAGTGTGTATGTGCACATTAATGGCACTAGATAAATAGTTGTCAGACACCTAGGTGAAATTTTCCGTCAGCATGCTTCCTAAGTGGTTCAAATTACATTAATGTTAAAGCTACATGTTTGTAAGAAAAAGTATTTGTAATGTTTACATATATATAACTTGGTATCCAATAATTATAAGTTTATAGCACCATAGTTAGTTAAAGTTGTTACTCTTTTTGGTTTACTTTTTCGTAGATGTTCGTTGATATATTTGGAATACACACAGCACAGTAGTAGTTTTGTGATAGATTTATTAGTTTTAGTAGTATGTACATACTACTAAAACTAATAAATATACTAAGCACCTTGTAATAATTGAAAATAAGTGTGAGAGTAGCTAGTATAACTTTAAAAATAAACACATGTTTTTAAACTTCACTTTAATACAGGCACACATTTAGATATAAACATATTTTTAAAGCTAAAAAATAGCTTCTTTATTCTCTGTAGAAGGATAAAAAATGTTATTAAAAATATTAAAACAGTAAAATTTAATTAAACTTTTGACTGACTAACATTCACTGTCTTACATTGAACATGTATTTTTCTCTAAAGTGTAACTTATATTAGTTATACTCATCAGAAACAAGGTTATAAAGCTAAGAAATTATAAATGTACTATAGCTCTATTGCGCGAATGTGAGCAAGTGCTACTTCAATTTTATTGATTAGGAGGACGCATTTTGGTTGATAAACAACTAAATAACGTCATTAAAATTCAAAATGGCGGACAATATAAAATTATGGATCTAATGTTTTACGCTACAGTTTGGGTATCAAAAAAAGGGTTCGCTAAAAAAGGACTAAATAATAAGCAATTTAAACAACAAAGAAGTAGAATTCAGAGTCACACGTTAGTTAACCGATCAATATAGTAGATCTAAACAATAATTTGTTTGACGGCAGGCCCACAAGCCGAAGTAGCGGCGGCAACCAAAACAACAACGGCGTGAGTTTACCGTCCGGCCTCGCGGACGATCAATCCAAGGACTTTGACTTTGAAAAGACTGAAATGAAGTACGACTCCACTGGCATGTTCCATTGGAGTCCTGCCAGGAATCTCGAAGATTGTATATTAGTAAGACTTTATGCTATTTAATTATCATAATTCCTGTCTTGACTTCTGTGTGAAATATAGATTTTGTATTTAGTTCTCTGATTAGACTTCTGAAAACTGACGATATGTTTCTTTTTCAGGACAGAAACCAAGCGGCCATGACAGTACTGAACGGTCACGTGGTCGTTTGCTTATTTGCCGATCCAGATTCGCCACTGATAGGTTTAAGAAATTTAGTTATGCCCCTTAGGGCTTCCAATTTCCATTATCACGAACTAAAACATGTTGTCATAGTTGGCAGTGTTGATTATATCAGAAGAGAGTGGAAAATGCTGCAAAATTTGCCGAAGATATCTGTTTTGAATGTAAGTTTCATTTTTAACTAAGGACAATGCCTTATCCACTCTATATTGCAAATCTCTTTTCAAAGTTTGACTAATTAAAATGTATTAGATAATGTAGACAACATTGAATAAATTACTATATTTAAGGTAATAGTAACAACTTCACACAAGCTGCCAAGAAGCAATTATTTTAATTAGCAGAATACTTAGCTTACGATAGAAGTGAACGACTTTGGTTAGCACAGGCGTCAGCAGAGAAAGCTTTATATCGACAGCGACAATTGCTAGCATGTTCAATAATGTATTTCTATCCAATTTTCCACAGTTGCGAAATTAAAAACCTAGTTAATTTTTTGGTAATAAGCAGATTTACATTTCAAAACATATTGCAACAAGAATAACTTTACGAGCTAGTATGTCAAAACATATTAAAACTCCAGGGTTCACCGCTAAGCCGAGCCGACTTGCGTGCAGTGAACGTGAACCTTTGCGACATGTGCTGCATCCTGTCCGCGAAGGTGCCGTCCAACGACGACCCGACGCTGGCCGACAAGGAAGCTATCCTGGCTTCGCTGAACATCAAGGCGATGACCTTCGACGATACGATTGGTGTGCTGTCTGGCGGTGGTGCTGCGGTGCCCCCGCCCGCTGGAGCGCCCGCTGCGCCCGTGTTACTGCAGAGACGGGGGTCCGTGTATGGCGCTAATGTGCCTATGATCACTGGTAATGAGGAACATATAATAATAATAATATTATAATATAATATATAATAATATTCTTTATTTCGCACAACAAGGTACATAACAACAATATGTCTGTCTCTTTTAACTTATATCTATATAACATGCTTTGTCAAGTAGGAGTAGAATATTACTTACCCATTGTTTCCCGTGGATATCGTAAGCGACTTGGTATTATAGCTATTAAAGTGATAGTTGGGCGATGAGGCAGGTCATAACTAACAACGTATATTTTAACTCTTTGCCCGTTCAGCTTATAAGCAATGGCTACCCAATTTATAAGATTTATAGCCGTAAGTATATGTATGTAACGCTGTGAGTATATCTATAGACATAGACACATGCTGCAGAACTTAAGTGACAATAGGCTAGCTAACAAATTGCCACTCCAGCTATCAGCTCTTATGAAATGTAGCTGCATCACATGCAAATCTGATGGCTGGAGTGTCGGCCATGCACCCGACGACTTGGTTAAGTTCACAGGATGCCGATGAAAGCGTAGAATGGATCTTTATGGATTGTTATTTGGGGTACGAAATTTCTAGAATTGGCTGATGGTAATGATGCAACACAAGTGACACTCTCACTCAGCGAATGAAAGTTAGTGAGAGGCACAATCGGCCAATGCGACCAAGTAGAAAAGAGACACTAGCAACACGCAATCTACACGTGAACTCCCCAACTTTCTTCTATATCTGTTATCTTGTGACTTCTTAAAATTTGCATACAAGCAATTTGTTTCAAATAACAACATATTAACATTAGTAATGCGTTTCCAGAGCTAGTGAACGACAGCAACGTGCAGTTCCTGGACCAGGACGACGACGACGACCCCGACACGGAGCTGTACCTCACGCAGCCGTTCGCCTGCGGGACCGCCTTCGCCGTCAGCGTGCTCGACTCTCTCATGTCAACTGTATGTGTCTACCTACGGTTACTATACACTACACTCTTACATATTTACTATACACTAGCTGTACCTCACGCAGCCGTTCGCCTGCGGGACCACCTTCGCCGTCAGCGTGCTCGAGTTTCTCATGTCAACTGTATGTGTATGCCTACTGTTACTGTACAGTTGTACACTATACTCTTACATATTTACTACTAGTGGATCGGCCCAGCTTCGCACGGATAGCGTTGTTTTTTTCAATATCTGAGGTTTCTTTCTTCAGTCACTGCTCAAGCGTTGTGAAATTTAGCGCAATGTTTTCAATTTATTAAATTTATAGCACTCCCTGAACAGTCTAGTTTGGTGATTTTGAATGCGCTTTTATGAACGGTTCAGTATTTCCGTTTAATAGCAAATTTTGGAATAAAACGCTATGAAATAATTATAACAATCTAAAAAAGAAATCATTACGTTTTGTAGGATGCAACTACTGGCGCCATCTATTATGTTATATGTAAAATAGTAAAGATTTGGTTTGGTCACGGGCGCGATGGCTTATTTTATGTATAATTTCGGTGTTTCTCTACCGATTTCTATGATTATTTTTTTATAATAAAAAGGTAATAATGTTACCTTTTTGTGAGAGAGTGAAAGTTTTACAAACGTAAGAGTAAACAAATATAATCAGAATGTTCCGAACTGCTAAGCTATCAGGAATTACAGGTGTTATTGTGAGTCAACCATAAAAGATAGACATATACTGTTGTGAATTTTTTTTTTAGATAATTTTATGAAGAATATTTCCGTTACACATGATTTCTATGTAAGTTTAACCATAAGGGCTGAACACGCGACGGAAGCTTAAAAAATGGAGTAACTTCTCCCGTTTTCCCAAAATTCCCCTTGACTACTCTGCTGAAAAGTATACTTTAACCTGCCCAGGAGTATGAAGAATAATTGTGCCAAGTTTCGTTAAAATCCGTCGAGTAGTTTTTGTTTCCATAAGGAACATACAAACCGACAGACAGACAGACAGACAAAAATTTTACTGATTGCATTTTTGGCATCAGTATCGATCTCTAATCACCCCCTGATAGTTATTTTGAAAATATATTTCATGTACAGAATTGACCCCTCTACAGATTTATTATAAGTATAGATACTCTAGCTGTACCTCACGTCAGCGTGCTCGACTCTCTTTGCCAATTGTTCTTCTTCTCTTTTATTTCATTTTTATACTCAAAAGGTTTTTATCAAAATAAGTACATCAAGAATAGATACCAATTAAAAGCCTTTGTCGCGCTGTCGATGTGCGATTAAGTAAGACACACGCAAATTCAGGCCGGGCTCACGATATTTTACGCGTGCGTGCGTTGTCGGCGCCATAAAAAGTCGTTTTTTGCAAAGCCCTTATTAGGTCTGTATACCTCAAATTTTGCAATAAAGAAGCAGAAACAAGAAGTAACTGATGATATATTACAAGTGATAACCTGCAGTCAAAAAACCTAAAACTCCTAATAAAATATGAAAATACTTACACTAATGTTATTTTGTCACAGACATACTTTAACCAGAATGCCTTAACCCTAATTCGTTCGCTCATCACGGGCGGCGCCACTCCCGAGCTGGAACTGATTCTAGCCGAAGGAGCTGGTCTTCGAGGTGGATACTCCACAGCCGACAGTTTATCCAACAGGTATGTACTGCTTGTTTCTCGGAAATTAAATAAATAATTTTCACCAGGTTTTATTAGGGTGGTGGTGGAAAATGGTCTCTTGAAAGATATTTGTAATAAAAAAAAATATATAAAAACATCCCCGCCTGTGTCGAGATTTTTCTTTCCTTTATTTATTCTTTAATTATTAGTAATAATCCCCAAATGAGGTTTTCATGAACAAAAAGATTTAAAATATAATAACATTAGAACAACTTTTACTCATCGCCAATGTTTCAACCGCTTTACTTAAACTCTACGTATCAATGAAGTTACAATGTTTTTTCGGACTGATAATTTTTGGTTTAACATTAGGTACTACAAACATATTGAAATACCAGTACCCTACAACCCTTTATCTGCTTTTTACCTTCCAGGGACCGCTGCAGAGTAGGCCAGATCTCGTTATACGATGGTCCGCTGGCTCAATTCGGCGAGGCTGGTAAATACGGGGACCTGTTCGTGGCCGCGCTGCGAGCGTACGGGATGCTCTGCATCGGCCTGTACCGGTTCAGAGATACGTCCTCGTCGTGCGATGCGAGCAGCAAGAGATACGTTATTACTAACCCGCCTGATGATTTCTGTTTGCTGCCGACTGATCAGGTGAGTTTAATTATTATTGTGGAAGTGATACAACCTTGTAGAAAAGTGGGAAGACTACTGATTTTTATGCAGGTGAAATATTTTTAAATCTTGATTTGGGCCAATGTGTCATCTTAAATAATATTTTTGGTTAATTAACCTAGTCGCGTGCCAGTGTATCCGTGCGAAATGGCAATAAATTTTCCCTCTATTACGTCAATGCACTGCCCAAGCAAAACGCGGGTACTCTAAACACCAGGTGACAAGAACGTCACGTGATGTAACTTATTAGTAACTTTACCACCCCTTCGGGGTTTTAAAGCGTAAACGTAATTTATGTTCACACACTGGCCCACAGCTAGATCAATCCATCCATATCCACTCTTAGTCTTATCACAGCTAATACAACATCCAATAATGTCGCAGGTATTCGTGCTAATGCAGTTCGACCCCGGCGTGGAGTACCGCGCGGCGCGACGCGGCGGAACCAAGGACGACGCCTCCTGACTATTGCTGTGCAGCGCCCTCACCGACGGGCCCTACTCCTACATCTAGGCAGTAGGGCCGCCGCTAACCCCTCAACACTAAACACCTCTTTACACCCAATGCGAGGTTTCATTGTATATTTACTTTATGTTAAATTTTTGGGTATGTCTGTTGTCTTTTGTTTTCTGTCTTTCTGTAAAGTTCTTTTGTATTGAAACTCACGTTAAAACGTGCACACTTTTACACTGATGCGAGGTTTTATTGTACATTAACTTTATTGTAAACTATGTGGAGTAATCTGTTGTCTTCTTATTTGACTACTATTTTCTGCCTCTTTTTGGTACTTTATTGTTCTGGCTCAAAGGTCTGGATACCAGGGCCGTAAATCAATTATAAAAAAGTACTTTGTTGCTCCTTCATTCTTTCTAATTTCATTCAAAACACTATCGCCCCCCACACATAAAGTTCTTTTATAATGAAACTAGCATTAAGTAATTTTGGGACGCATCTTTCTTTATCATATTACACGTTTCTCTTCTATCATATACTTTCACGTTATCGGTATGTTTTTTATAAGTAGGTACCGTCATATTATGTATATTTAGTTGTACAAATCTTGAAACGCGAGTCGTTTAAAACATTTATGATTTTAGGTGCGTAGTTTTAGTTTAGTTGTTTATTAAATATATAAATAATTTTGTTTAACCGATCGATTGCACGACTGCATTTTATAATTACTCTGCAATTAGAACATTCGATTTATTATTTTTGTATTTGTTAATGTAATGATATTATGATAAATTTGCTCAATGTAAGTTTTTGCATGTGAAATTTATATTTTAGGTCCTTAAACCTTACGTTTGAAGCTTAGTGTGATATATTGGACTAGAGAAATTCCATTCCAAATAAAAATAACCTGTTTCGGCTTGAGAGCGTTGGGAAACAGCTAGGCTTTATTTTACAAACAAAATCTTTCGAGAGTGTTATTTCACCATAACTCATTTCTTTTAATTTGATTTTGGATATTGATTATTGTGACTATTAATTACAGTTTTATTACCGATTAGCCATTTTACAAAAACGAAGCTTAGTTTCCTAATTTGTTTAGGTTTATAACACAACCACACAATGCACCTGTAGTTCACTTGATACCACACGTGTCGCAACGTGGCGGCGTGGCGCGTGGCGGCACGTCACCATGGCACGCACCATCATTCACTTTGATTTTCCACCACTTATTGTAAACAGATTTTAAATCAAATCATTAAATTAGTTTTATTTCGTTTATTCACTTGTTTTATTTTATTTTTTTAATAAACCTCTAAGCATCCTACTTTTGGTTTTTTTATTTTACTTTTTGTTAGCACATGTTCCTAGTGTTGAGTGGGGGAGAGTGGCAAAGGCGCTGCACGAATCTAAAATGAAGATACGTTACATGGACAATTTACCGTGCGAACACGAACACAGAATAATAGTGAAGTTCTGTACAATATACATGTGTGATAATGATAAATATTTTGACGTCGTTGTTAATATTTTTGTTAGAAGCTCTCGAAGCCTGCTAATTAGTGTTAACTCCGGGTGCTTTGACGATTGTGGATTCTTAATAGTCTATTACGTCCTTTTTATTGTACTTGGTAACTTAGTGATCACTTTGAGGAACTGCAGCATTCCCGTCTGGTTGTATGTACTTTTAACTATGGACTCTTATTGATATATAGTTGAGACATTGCACTACAATGTTGGCAGTTCTTCAAGGTTATTAGAACTTATTAGAATTAGTTTTGCGCCTAGCTAATGCCGACACCAGCAATAAAGGCGACGCGTTCAGAGAAAAGGCTGTTTACTGTTTCAACAACACATAATCTGCATCGACTTTTAGTACAAATAATAATACCGTTAAATTTATTTTGTCTTTTGAAACAGTAAACAGATTTAAATCTTATTCTATAGCAAATCCTATTTTTAAGATAGTTTTGTTTATGTTATCTCATCATGTGTTCATCACTGTCATGTCGTTAGAAATAGAAAGTAAGTTGCTGATCACAACTGGTAACGCTAGAGAAATCATTATTCATCCATCATTTAGTGGGTAATGGAATTGATAAATGTACTGCCATTCAATTACACAACACAACAAACAATCACAGATAGGAAACCGTAATTCGGATTTTTTATAAGACGATTCTGTATCATCAAAATTATAATGGTTGTGCACGATAGATTATAAAGTAGGTATCTATAGATATAATTTCCCGTGGCAACGACTATTTAATGCAGGTCGGAGAGGTACTGCAATGACTGTTAATAAGTACAATGAGCTACTCACATTGGACGGGCCGCTCAGCCTCTTCGACTTATTAGAATGTTACACACATTGGAGCTTAACACATTAGTACTTAATTGAGACCTAGAGCCAAAACCTCGTTTAGGTGTAACATAAGTAGGTACTTTTGCATATATTCGGTTACCGTGTCGTTAAGGCTAATGTTGTAAATAGCGATATGTAATTTTGTATGTAACTAATAATGTTTGTCAAGCATTTCCTTACATTATTTATAGAATTGTTTTGATTCTATCGTGTGTAGGTTGTTGTGGTCTAGATTTCATATGTCTACGTCACTGTATGCTAGCTGCGACTAGATTTGAGCGTCTCTGTGTATAAATGTAATATAGTCGCTATACTCTTGGTTACATAATTATAAATGTTATTAATATTATAAATAACGATTTCTTTTCTTTAATATTTTTATACAGCATTACGAGTATTTAACGCAATTAAAATGTATGGAGATGATGGTTTGGTGTGCAATTTTTAATAGATGTCTAGAGATATAATCGCCTTATCGAGAGAGAATATATCATTGGCGACCGCTCGGCCTGCCTCTGCCTCGTGTGTTCGATCAGCATAACCGCTGTGGAACACCTCTACAAACTAACTTATCCTCTGTCCGTCTCACCTCTGAGCCTTAAAACCTCTCTTTTTAACACTTATTAGGATAATCATCGCGTCGATGACTCTTGCTATTCAGATATGAGCTAAGTTTCTCGTTGACCTGACAGTAAAGGGAACCAAATTATTTGTTTAATCTAAGTGGTTTGATTTTAATATTAAAATTTAAATAAATGTTATTAGGAGGAAGTCCAGTTGTCATGAAACTCTCTGAAAATACCTCAATTTTCATAAGTTTCCAGTATTCAAAACCTTCATTTCTTTAATGCTTATATTGACCACAACTTAGATATTGTATACCGTGCAAACGCACAAATGTGTTACTTTAGGTTTTTGTTCATTGTTTCCAAACTACGTTCACTCACAACTTATTAATTCAGATATAAAGTGTAAGTATGTCTTATTTGAAATGTTTGTAACTTAATTATCAAGATTGTCGCGTCCCGACCTTTCCACAACCAGTCCCACGACTGCCGCTGAAGCTGACGCCTATGCAACTAATCTTAGTATATTTCGTCATCTGTGTGTAACTCTAGATTTAACAACATTGTTGACTATTGCTATAGCTTGAGGTTGTTATCGTATATAGACAAGTGACTTTTTCATGTAATAGATATATATCGTCGTATCTCATAATTGTTCGAGTTTCTATGAACCATTAAATGCTAGGTCCTTATACAAACAGCCACCACTGAGTTCGTGTATTCGTAACACGCCTAGCTCTTCTTTATTAACGTAGTATCAATATATAAAGATGGCTGTGACATAAATTATTATAAACAAATAAATTTTTATTGTGTAAAATGACGAAGTACTCGTAACATATTTCACTCGTGTTCATTACTTCGATGGCGGCGCGACCTCTGGCGTCCGTCTACTTTGTAAACCATTGTTAGTCGATATTCATCTTCATATTTTAACTTAATAGCTTCAAACGTTCAATTATTATCGACGAAATGGACGTTTTAAGGGCAAGCTTAATAATGCCTCAATTTAGATTGATCGCACAAGATCATACACGTTAAATATTGCAATGATCAATGATGGTGCCGCAATCTGCCGCTTGCAGCTGTGCTGGTCTGCGGAACTATCAGTGACATGAGCACTTCGTATGGAAATGTTGACGTCCTAGCAATGGCCACTGTTTGCCGACTGTTATATAATTCGACAAGTCACGTCTTCACCGCTTCTAGACTTCCTTTACTGAATATTCAATCACGTTCTTATATCACGGGTGATATTACATTTCTCTAAGGCTGGACCAAGCTGTTAATAACGCGTCGCTGAGCCATGGCCGCTTCTCAAGAGATGTAATATCATCTGATGTTTTAGAATTATCACATCACATGGACAAAATTATTTAATTGTTGATGTTGATTGTTAATAAAATGCAAATTATGTAAATACCAAATAAATTCTGTATTTGTATTTCAAATGGTGATTTTATTACATGTTTTTCCTATTTCTATCCTCAAGGACGGCATCACTCCCCACAACATTTACGGTGTCAAAATTAACAATTATTTTAATAATGAGGTATATGGATACACAAATTAAATACAATAAAATATATGGCAAGACCATATAAAACACAAAATAGGATATAAATAACTCAACATGAAAACATATCTAACACTAGACAATATAAGTTAGTTTTTTTTTTAAATGCCAATGTAATGTGATTTTCTTGTAATAAATAAATGCCTTGGTCTTTGGAACATAAATTAAAATACGAATTTGCACATGATCAACGTGGGTTGGATATCAAACTAATGATGTAGAAGATCCGGATGACATTGTATCAATGATACGAAACGAATCACAAGCGCAAGGAAAACACTTTTTTCATACTACTACATATGTCTGGCAAAGATATTGACATAAGATATTTTTTAACCATTTATGAAATTTGATATGTGTCTTCCGACTGATTGTACGCGCCTTAAATTACTTAGTGCTGGATAGCAAATGCTTCAAGGAGTGTAAGAGAGAAAAGCATAAAATAGTCAATCTCACTAATAAAGTTACAATGATTCATAAGCCCAACTTCATACTCATTCATTCCTTGTAAAAAAATATTTAAATATATTAACGAACATGAAATTCGAATTTATACAGAGCTTTAAAGATAATGATAAATTGAAAGAAACTTATTTACATTTTTGTTTCATTTGACATACAGAACGATTTGCCACTATTAAATATTGAAAAATGAGAAAAAAAAACTGGAATTTCATTTATGTTTACTGGTAACTTAAAGTAATACAATAATGAAAATATATTCACCGCAAAAATCCCTACAAGAGGTAGTTTGATCAATCGAATCAATGTTTCAATTACTTTTGATGTTGAAAATAAAAAAGATGACATATTAGAAGAATGTAGTGAAATCAAGTAATTCTGAGTGGACCACTTAACATTCATCTGCAAAATGGAATACCCACTTTTTAATGTATCATGCATTTTTTGCAATTGCTATAAAACACTTTTTTAAGATTTGATAATTAAATAACACTATTTCAGTATGTTACATAATACTAAATACTACTTGATCAATGACTATGCATATCAAGGTGTGCATTTGTGTAACAAATTACAAACATTTCTTTATATATTTACAAACATTACTTTAAAATATATTCTGATTAAAATATATAATGAATATGCATACACTATTTGTAGTCATTTATATCACAGTTATAAGTAAACAGTGAGATATCACAATATGTGTCTAAAATATATTAAATAATTAAATAAATTACTTTGACTAGAAACAACGTGCAAACACCAACCATCACACAAGGCAAATTTGCAAAAAATCTTTTAACTGGAATATGTACATTATTTTAGGAAAACTTCTTTGTAATACTCTTAAGGTTTACTAACTTCAGTTAGCATGTCCTAAATGATAAGGATTTCTTGAAGCAGATTTTTTAGACCTACTTGATGCTAATCTCTGCTTTTTAGCAGAATAACCAGAGACAATTTTCCTTTTTTCTTCTTCAACTAATAAAGGGGGCAATGACACTTTCCTATTGCCTCTAGGGTATGCTTGTTCGTAAATTGGTTTGCAAGACTCAGTATAATTAACATCAGGGTTATATAAAGGCTGTAATCTTCCTTGATCTTTTTGCTTAGCTGTCACTACTCTAAATGATAGTTTACTGTGTTCTGATGCACTCAATGCTATGTTATTAAAATTTCTTGTATCCAGTGACATGAAAGACTTAGCACTATTTCGATCAAAGTTGAAGGAGGAGTCTGGTCTGTTCCCGCGCATCCACCTTGATGATGCTAGATCAGATTTCAGTATTGAAGAATTTTGCCTTTGCTTTTGTAAAGGACTGTGGATTTGCATTGGCATTATTTGTAACAACGAACAAAATGTATTTGGAAGGTCGTTGTCGTCATCAGATCCTGTGTAATATGGTATGGAGTCTTTTGAGAATTTAGTGACACTGGTATCTGTTCGGATGGATGGCCTTGGTGAGTTCTGTGGTGTTACGTCGGAACTACTTTGAGAGAGACGTTCATCACTTTCACTGCATTCCTCATAATCACTATACTGCATGCATATCACTTCATCATGATGAACCAGATGATAGCTTATTTTCTTCTCAGGCACCTTTACTTTTTTCCCAATTATCCTGTAATAAATATTAATCTGTTAAAAACACAATTATCTAGTGGTAATATAAAATAACAAATAGTTGCTAAGAATATACATAACACTATAGTCTTCAGTTAAACTTAAAATACTTTGTAACATTACATTGAAAATCAAATAGAAATCTAAAATGGCCCTAGAAGAAATAAACGGAAGAAGAAATCCTTGAACTGTACAGAATGGCCTAGACATATACGAGGGCTGCTATTTATGTATCCGGAATAAAAAAAAGAAACAAACATATATCAATTAATATGGTTTTATTGCTTCTCAAAATATTCGCCGCTCAGATCTATACACTTTTGCATGCGTTGAAACCAATTTTCATAGCACTTTTTCCACTCAGACTGAGGTATCTCCAAAACGTGCATTTTGAACGCATCGACTGCCTCTTCGCGGCTCGAAAAACGTTGACCACGTAATTTTTTCTTCACATTTGGAAATAAATAAAAATCATTGGGTGCCAAATCAGGGCTGTACGGCGGATGACCTGTCAATTCGATCTTTTGAGCTTCTAAAAACTGAGTTGTGACGGCCGACCTGTGACAGCTAGCATTGTCGTGATGCAGAATGATTCTACGTTGTCGGTTAGTCTTTCTTATTTGTTCAAAGACTTCCGGCAAACAAATGGTCGTATACCACTCCGAATTAACAGTTTTACGATTCTCTAAAGGCACTGTAGCTACATGGCCATTTATACCAAAAAAACAAGCGACCATTTGCTTCAATGTGCTTTTTGCACGAATAACTTTTGTTGGGTTCGGCTCATCTTGGAACACCCACACCGTGGACTGCTGCTTAGTTTCGGGGTCGTAAGCGTAGATCCAAGATTCGTCACCTGTGTAGATATTATAAACAGCTTTTGACGCACCACGGTTGTATTTTTTTAACATTTCTTTGCACCAATCGACACGAGCCTGTTTTTGATCAATACTCAAGTTGTGCGGAATCCAACGGGAGCAAATTTTTTTTACAGCTAAATGTTCATGAAGTATCTTATGTATGCTCGTCATACTAATGCCCAGAGATGCCTCTATCTCACGATATGTAACATGACGATCTTGAGTTATTAGTTCCCGGACAGCATCGATGTTTTGAGGTACAACGACCGTTTTAGGGCGACCTTCTTTAATTTCATCAGTAAGCTTAGATCGTCCACGATTAAACTCGCTAAACCAGTGATACACAGTGGTCTTTGAGGGTGCTTCATCCCCAAAAGTCGAAGTAAGCTGATCGATGCACTGTTTTTGAGTTAGACCACGCCGAAAATCGTAAAAAATCATGGCACGAAAATGTTCACGAGTTAAATCCATGGTGGTGAAGACACGCAATTTTCAAAATGACGCTACGATGTGAAAACAATTGACAGTCACATAAAAATAAATGTATTCTAAAGCTAAAGAGTTCTATTTTTAAATGATGTAATTACTTTTTAAATTATTGTTCTGTAAGTGGCCAGTTCCGGATACATAAATAGCAGCCCTCGTACCTGTTTAATATAGTGCTATTCAGCTGCTAAGAAGGTTGGAAGTTTAATTAGTAATATTCTTCGAACCTATTATGCAACAAAAGATGTCACTAAAATTGCAAGCCAAGATTCCAGAGTACAGTGGATTTGTGTTCTCTCTTAACATTTATGTAGGACTTTTATTTAATTTGTTGAAGTCTTTAGTGAAACCTATGTACAGTTGAATGCATTGCAAGGCTAATTAAAGGAGTATTTTGTATTTATAATATAACTTATTGATGTTTATTTGCTAAGGATAGCACTACCTTATATCTTCCACTGGGTGTCGTAAAATACGATTAAAAGTATACATACATACATATTCTTTATTCTTACTGATTTCCCCGATTGTCATAGAAATGTTGATAAAAAATGTACCTCAATTGTGGATGTAATTGTTTCCATTGTTGGCATTCCTCTAGCATTTGAGGTCTTGTGACTTTTTCACCTTCTTCATCATATATGGTCCTTTCAATTCTCTCCCATTCATCTGCAAGTATTCTAGAAGCTTCAGCTGTATTTCTCTGGAGAGCTGATCCAGCACTGCTGTCACTCTCTTCACTTAGAAAGTCTGGAGTAGCTATAATAAAAGATGTATTAAATAAATATACATATATGGATATAGAACACAAGTCAAGTTATTGTATGGTACAATTACAACAATATACATAATTTCATATTCAAGATATTTTTGCCCCTAAGTTTTAGATAGGTTATAGAAATGTTTAGTTGTAATATCCAAAATTCATCATCATCATTCACATATTCTAATTTGCTAAGCAAAATAAAATTAAGAAATGATATCTACATTTCAAAGATTTAACTTATGCTTAGAAATCAATTTTGTAAATTTTAAAAGAAATCAAATGTTTATACTAATACTGAGAACTTTTACTTGCATTCTTTTTTTTTGCTCTAACTTCAAGGACACTTTAATTTCTATAAAATCTGTTATCATTTAGTTTTATATAAACCTTTTCCCTCAAATTTTTAGACATCTAGTTAATGTATGTAAAATTAGTTTAATTATCAATTAGTTAATCATGAAAATAAAGAGAAGTTATAAATGCATTTTATCTTGCCTGAATGACCAAATTAACTAAGTATTATGATTTTCACACAAACAAAATAACTATTTTGAGATTTAGAGAGGATAGAGTACTTTTGCAGGGAATCACCAGGCATCTGCTGAATGAGTATGTGGCACAAACTTGAGGTTGTTTGTGATTCTTAGGCAATGCAGTTGGTAATCCATCACTGAAAATTAGCTACTATACTCAACCATATCTTAAGTCTTAAATTTTAGTGCTTAACATACACAGCTCATGCAGTGGTGAATAAAAATCCTGTGTTCAGCTAAAACGAATGTGTCTTTTCAAGTCATATGTGTAGATAACTTATCAAACTTGATAATGATGACATTGTAAGAAAACCTGTGTGACTAGGTTGTGCTACTTCATGTGATGTTTTATTAAATGGATACACCATCCAAGCAAAAAATTGGGTATATATATCACATCATTATAAATTATATGAAATTAAATAAAATGAAGTATTAACACCTCTATCACCCCTATGAGAATTACCAGAGTGAATGTCAAATAGAGACTAATATCAAAAAGTGGCAAAGGGTAGTCAATTATAACTTTCAGGCTACTGTTCTTTGGAAGTAAAGCCATGAGTATAGGAAGTTAGCTGTAGTATGTGTGAGTTTATTTTAACTATTGGTTGCACTTAGAGTTACATAAAACGGGAAGACTAGTATTAGACGAAATAAGATTATTATAACTAATATATTACTACTACTTAGTTAGCTAATAGAAGCAATACATTTTAAATCTTCCCATACACAAAAAAATATACAGTACCATTAAATAATAGAAAAATAATAAAACAGAAAGACGTGAATGCAAAATAACGCACCTGTGTCACTATCCGAGAAGAAATCTGATAAAGGTGTGATAGCTCTATCAGTATCAAAACCTAAAGAGTCCGAATTCAAAGGGTAATGAACATTTCGATTAAAATAATTGTTAGAGTTTGTATGAACTAGAGACCGAGAATTATAGTTGTAATTAAACTTCTGCCTCGATATATTAGGTAAACAGTCAGAAACTTTATGTTTTTCACGGTTAGAAAAGTAATTTCGAGCTGACATGGTTTTTAGCATCCATCCATAGAAAATTAATTAATTCACCACACCATAAATAAATAAATAAACTTGAATAAACCACAGACAAACAAACAGACAAGTACTAGATCATTTTTACTGTATGACAGCTGTCAGATTTACTTATTTTAGGGTTGTGTTGATATTTTCTCTAGTCTCCCACAGCCATAGCCCAATCCCGGGTTTATTTACAATTTTACATCAAGTCTATTTTAATAATGCAACAAAATTCTACATGAATACATATACTCACGGCTGTAAATTCCTAGAAGGGGTAGCCAGAGCTAAGAAATTAGAAACTCCTCAGCCACTTTTGGAAAGTTGAGTGGGGTAAAATGAAGGTTATTGGTGATGGGTCTCCAATCGCATCGTCCAAACACCGGCAGAAATGGGTTAGTGCTATTCTAAGCCGACACTACACAGCAAAATCCTACTCTATCAAGTAACTCTCAAGTGCTGCTGAACCGTGGAAAATATTGCAGGAAAAGGCGTTTGCACGTTTGCGTTCGTATTGCATTGTATTTAATTAATAACATACATATATAAACATAACATAAACGTTCACGCCGTTTATACCCGAAGGGGTTGGCAGAGGTACCAATATTTCTGAACTCACATGGCAGCGCCATCTAGTGTCCAGGTAAGGTACCCACGTTTTGCTTAATTTTGTTATTTAATTAAAAAACACTGAAACTCAGCCCAAGTTGTCTATTTGATAATGTTGCTGCAATCCAAGTCCATAATCTGGTTTCGGCTCGTCATAACTATTTTACACTGCAAAAAATAACTTGAAATGCGACATCACAATAAAAACGGATATGGAAATAAGCATCATAGTTAAATTGAAAAAATATTAACATAATGAGGCGGTCGCTGAACTATCAAACCCAGGTAAGGCATGCATAGCTGTCTTTCCTCTTAACGTCTTAACAATATCATAGATCCTTATTGCAAATTTATTTATCATTTTAAAGGGTGTCTCAGTAAGAGTGCACTTTTAAAATTAAAATATTTTTTTTCTCATGCTTATGGCAACTCTGAAAACACATCTGTACATTCCGATTATTAAAAATGGAGCGCTTTTTGAAACAAGTCAGCGTACTCGTCAGTCTCTTGAAAACATTGCTGCTGTAAACGGGAGTGTCGCTGAAACCCTGGAAACATCAATCAATACGGCGTTGTTCTCAACAAATTCAAATTTCACGAAGCATTATGCAGCAATTTTTGACTAAAGACATCCACCTTCATGCGTTCAAGACTCAGCTAAGTCAGGAACTCAATCAGCAGACCACGAAAAGCGCCGGCAATTCGTTCTCACGAAATTCTGATGTCAACTAGCCACCAAAATCGTGCAATTTAATGCCGTGCGGTTATAATTATTCAGGGTTTTGTGAAATTTCGGGTTTATGCGAATAGACTATATATATATAATAAATCAGCAATCCAACGCTCATCGGTAAGATACAGCAACATCTCTGTGCAAAAGTTATGAAAAATTTCATGGCCTGTCCTCGGAGCCGTGGAGGTTATTTGTCGAATATTTTATTCCATACTTAATCGGAACATGTCTTCTTTCCAATACAATAAAAAAATCAGAGCTCTGTAATAAAATACTTGTTTTTATTTTAAAATTAAAAAGTGCTCTCAAAGGTCATTTGTCGGATATTTTATTCCATACTTAATCGGAAGATGTCTTCTTTCCAATACAATAAAAAAAACACAGCCCTGTAAAGAAATACTTAATTTAATGTTTTTTGACATGAATTCCTCATGTGGGGATCATTACTCATAAATTAAAGATGTTATTAAAGGAAAGAAAAATCTCGACACTGGCGACTTTGCGTTTCCTACCTCCGAATTTTAACTAATTCGGATTCTAAAATTCGGAGGTAGGAAACGCAAACACTATTTGAACGTGTAAAAAAGAAACAAAGGATAGAGAAATTTCGCGCTGGATGCCAACTGACACTGTAGCTCAGTTGGCAGAGCGACGGGGGCGTATACCCGAAGGTCGCGGGTTCGAACCCCGCCAGTGTCGAGATTTTTCTTTCCTTTAATAACATCTTTAATTTAAAAGAAATACTTGTTTTTATTTTAAAATAAAAAAGTGCTCTCAAAGGTCATTTGTCGGATATTTTTATTCCATACTTAATCGGAACATGTCTTCTTTCCAATACAATAAAAAAATCACAGCTCTGTAATAAAATACTTGACTTTATTTAAAAATTAAAAAGTGCTCTCTTGCTGAGATACCCTATACCTAGAGACAGAGAGACACTAACTTAGGTTTGAACAATCAAACAGTAAGTAAGTGACAGAATGTGTACACAGTGCAGCTAGTTTTTTTTTATGTTGAGGTAAACATAAAAAAGCCTTTGGCGACATTCCTTGTATTTTATTTATTTATTTATTTTTATTAGGAACATCAACAGCGACATAAGTAATAATACACAGTTAATAATGGAAATCAAGTAAGGCATATCTAACAATAATCTTGTTTTTACGTTACATTTGATTTTTAACACTTGTTTTTTTTTATAGCAAGTAACTCTAACAAATACATACAATTTTAAGAGGAAATAAAATAGATATTAACAACAATATTTAAAGCAAAATTGTTTTGATCCACGATATCTCAGGGGTGTGTGTATGTGTAAGTGTGTGTATATGTGTGCGTGTTTGTGTGTGTGTGTAAAACTAATAAAAATCTGTGACATACATGAAGGCATATAAGAATGTATGTGTTATTAAATTATACTCATAATATAATTTGTATATTAAGAATTAAAAAGTACGTCCATTACAGCTTTCCTGAATGCGCATCTACTTGATTAAATAGATCTAAATCATGGAAGTTTTTATTATATTCGGATAAAATACGACTAAAAGGAGCGTTCTGTGAGTAGTTAGTTCTGGAAATTGGTACGGAGAACAAACTATTTATGGTATGGTGAGTCCTATATGATGGCGTGTTAAGTCCAACCTGTGCAAATAAGTTTGGGTTATCCAAACGACCATGTATTATATCATGTAGAACGGTTAGGTCAGTTAAAATACGGCGAAAATTGTATGAAAACTCATTATATTGTTGTATTAATCAGGTAGCGTATTATAATGTATTCAAAATGTTTAAGTAATAATCTCAAATTTCCCAATAAACGCAAGATAATTCCCATAATATTTTCTGCCATCATTGAAACAATATACTTATATCAATAATTTACTTGTATATCTATTGTATTACTATGTAATCGCAAGCAAAAAATTTCAATGAAAGAGCCCGTATTTAAAAGTTCACTTTGAATTACGAGTGATAAAATACTCGAATGTTTTTTACCTTTTTAAAACGTGGCAACACATATTCTCTTATAATATGTTGGATGGATTTACACATCCAACAGCAGCCACAATAACTTACGCACATTTCGTGGCTGCTTGGTGATACGGGGCGGCAGCGCGGGGCGTGTGAGTGCGAACGTATCCTGTCTCCTAGATAATAAAATCTATCTATGGTCTGTCTGTTTCTTTTTCTGTCTACGCCTCGGATTCAGCCAAATGGGACTTGGTTGGATGGCACGATTGGGATTTGGTGGCCATCCCTATTGTCTTGTTTTGATTTGATTTGAATGGTATTGGCCATTGGCCAAGTTAGATTAGTTATATTTTTTTTTGTGTTGTGATTTATATAATGGCATTGGCAAAACTAAAATAAAATTAATAAAAGTTATATCTACTAATTTTACTTCAATTTCATATTTAAACAATACAATGGCTCAAGCGTACACGAAAAGTGGAGAGAAATCTCAGGATGAGGTAAAATATATTTTTCTTATTTAATAAAACAAATTAACTTTGTTACAATGAGACAATTGACTTCAGTGCTTTGTTTTATGTCTGAAATAAAGTTGGGGTCCTGTCTTGTTTAATATTCACAATTGTTATAGTTTTGGTAACGTTGATGGTGCCGCAATGCGTCTCTTCGTATTATAGTATTTGCCGCATACTGTAATTCTTAGTTAGCCTGAAAATGTTTAGGAGTTCTTGTTTCTGAAGGAACCTTCAATCTATATTTTTTAAAATTTATATACGTTTGGGTGATTATTGTATACTACATACTCATAACTATAAATCCCAAAAAGGGGTAGACACAAGTTTCAGAATCAGGAATTTATCAGTTTTTAGAAGTTCAGTAAATAAATATTTTAATGATATATTTAATTTACTTAAAAATCTCATTTGTTCTTATTCTCTTTATGTGACACCTATGGGAAGAAATGAGTTAATGCTATTCTAAACCCTCAGTAAACAGCTCTCACACAGCTAGACTCTAGGCTCTTTGAGACACCAGAATTTAAAAATGCAAATATTTTCAATCCATATAGTAACATTGTAAAAAGAGTTAAAATTAATATATTTTTGAGTTATATTAATAAATAAATATATGGACTTTTTTATTATACACAGATCAAGTTAGCCCCAAACCAAGCATAATTTATATTATAGGATACTAATGCAACAATATATTTAATAATTTAATGTTTTTTGAAATGAATTCCTCATGTGGGGATTATTACTCATAAATAAAAGATGTTCGAACCCCGCCAGTGTCGAAATTTTTCTTTCCTTTAATAACATCTTTTATTTATGAATATATTTAATCTTAAATAATATCCAAGATTAAGGAACACACACACACACATTTATGCTCATCAGTCATCGTCATCACACAAATGTTGCTCTCAGCAGGGATTCAACCAGCAACCTCTGGACCAAAAAGCTAGTCACCTATCCACTTGGCCACATCACACTTGTTTTAAAAATATATAAGTAGTATTTGGTATTTAAAACCAAGGAGTCTTCCATATAAAAAGGTTTTATCTGACAGGAACTGTAGAAATATTCCGTTCCCGATACTTTTAGTAAAGCCCTTGTATGATGGGTTTTGGGATAACCTCCTAGCCGGTTCATCAGCCTCCTTGTTACCTATTGATATAAAGATATATCTAATGAGTCACTGTGACTTTGCAGGATAGTAAGTACACTTGCTGCAAGGGTTTTCATTTATATTTTATAAAACATGCAGAACAAAATTATCGTCAGAAATAATCTTATTGGTAATTTTTTGAGATATCTCTTCCTTTGTTTTGCTCAAAACACAGTGTTTTGACCCAGGCAATTCAATATTTTTCCTTGATGGCACTTGAAGTTTATACCTATACTTAGACCCATAACATGTATCTGCTACTTGTCTTTATGTAGTATAACCTAGTAGTTTTGTTGAGGCTAGTCTTTCATGGGTCTGTCTGAGAATTTCCATACAAAGGGTTAAGAGTTGCTGCAGCGAATAGGACTGTTAAGTTCTCTTTCAGGATACAGTATGGTTAGAAGATTTTATTTTTGTGGCTAAACAAGCTGAATGTTACATCTTGTGGGTTATTTTGGTTTGATATTAGTTTGGTCCCTGGTCACCAAACCAGGGCTCCATAGTTAATTGCTGTTTTGACAATAGTAATATACAGCCATGTGCATCATGTCATAAATGAAGGTGTTTATATTATGCTATGTCTATGCAGCTGCTAATACAAGACATTTAACTGTGGAATGAAAGAGTATTTTTTTTTCTGGGGCGTAAAAAAGGTTACTTTATGTCCTAAATCATAGTACATACATGAAAATGGTGCCTGGGTCTGCTACTGAAGCTGGAAGGCATTGTAAAAATGTGCATGTTTTTTTGTGGTGCCCATCAGGGATGTGTAGCACTCTATGCTTCTTCATTATTGTAGGGATGACTGTTTAACAGAGTTGCTTGAAAATTACATAACATAAACATAAACATTCACGCCGAATATCCCCGAAGGGGTTGGCAGAGGTACTAATACTTCTGAACATCACGTGACTTTGTCACCTGGTGTTCAGAGTACCCACGTTTTGCATGGACAGTGTACTCACGTGATAGGGGGCAGGCCTATCGCCGTTTTGTACGAATACACTGTCACATGACTAAGTACAACTAAGCCATGTGGGTTTCCTCACGATGTTTTCCCTCACCGTTAACAACCATGATAAATTAACCACACATATGTCTTTAGAAAAGACAAATTGGTGTAGACCCGACCCAGGATTTGAACACTAGCACGATAACCGAGTGTTCTACCCACTGGGCTATCACGGTTGCTACGGTTTAAAATTATTAATTATAAAATACCTGTTATATGCTGACTTGCATCAACAGTGGGCAGCTGCAACAGATAATGAACATTGTGTGTGCGTCTTTAGGAAGAATGAGGGAGAAGGTGGATAAAACTACCATTGTTTTTTTGGAGAGAGGAAAATATGACAGAATGCATGATTGGCAGTTTGTGTTTTTGGGAAGTCTGTACTATGGATGGAAATGCAGTAAATGAAGCAGTAAGTTGGTGTCAGAAAAGGTCTATATATGGCCGCAAATGTTGGATGTGGCAGAAGAAAATAGATTCAGAGTGAATGCAGTAAGAAGCATGCAGTAGAAATAAAGAAGAGCCCTATGTGATTCAGAAGTAATGTTTCGTGAAGGATGACATTATCTAAATGTCAATGGTTTGGGTAAATAAAAATTAGAGACATATGAAAGTAAATTGGTGAAAGAGATATACCGAGCCAATTTGGATGGTAATACTAATATTAATAAATTTCTTCGCTTAATTCCGCTAAATAATACCTGCAGTCTTCATGCAACATGCACTGTGCACCGCCCGCCCTTCCACTTACAAGAAATCGAAAAGCAGTCAATGCACCACACACCCGCAAGCGAAAACCACAGGCAACCACAAACATGCGACGCGTTTCGACTCAACACGAGTCATTGACGAGCAGTTAGTAGACAGTTCGGCAGCTGACCACTGACTCGGTGGTCAGCTGCCGAACTGTCTACTAACTGCTCGTCAATCGTCTGGATTTCCGCAAAGTAACGCCTGATTCAATCCAATATCTTGGATGGTAATGTCAGTAGAGGACAACCACGGAGTTTAAACTTAGATCAAATAGAGAAAGAGCTCAAAAATGAAGAATAAGGCTACACGGCAAGGGCTAAGGGCTAGGGAAAAAATTATAAATGTGGACGAAACTTGAGATGTTTCCTAGGATCGTACAAAGTGGCGATCGATCTTTGACTACCTAAATGGGTACTAATGGCGATACAATATGTATGTATGTTTGTTTTCGTGTTCACAAAATTTATTGACCTAACAGATATATATAATTTTCAAAGACAGGAATGGGTTGATAAGTTTAAAATATAAAAATCTGATGAACAGGTCTATCTATAGTCAGATTATTAATTTTCAAGTATAATAAAACAGTTGAAAACAACTCAAAACACAAGTGTATGGGACTTTTTATTTCTTCTTCCGCCGTTAGCCCCCAATGAGGTTGGCAGAGACTATCGCCTTTTTGTATGATCCTTTCAAACCTCTTTTCTAACAACCTTTTTATTTCCAGAAATTGTTACAGCCCTACACATATATTCAGCAAGTGCCTGGGAAACAAATTCGTAAGAAACTAACCTGTGCTTTCAACTATTGGCTGAAAATATCAGATGATAAACTACATGCTGTTGGAGAAATTGTTCAAATGTTACATAATTCTAGTTTACTGTAAGTGTTACTTAAAATAATTATAAATATCTCAATATGTTTTCAAATTGAAATGTAAGTTCTTGAAGATCATACAATAACACATTTAACGCAGCAATCCCTAAAAAGACAAAGCAATCGCCTCAGGTGCTTACCGCAGTAAAATGGTGATTCAATAATTGTAAAATAAAGAAATGGCGAGGATTGTTTGCAATGGCATTAGACACCAATATCTCACTAAGTCCTTCGCCTGTCTGGTAAAATAAAAAAAAATATAACATTTTAAGTATATATTTTGTTCTAGTATTGATGACATCGAGGATAATTCCATTTTAAGAAGAGGTATTCCCGTCGCTCATTCCATCTATGGTGTGGCCAGCACTATTAATGCTGCCAATTACGTGATCATCATTGCCTTGGAGAAAACATTGAATTTAGGACATCCTATGGTAATTTATTAATAATAGTATTGATATGTTATTATATTATACTTTTAAAATTTCTTATACTTTCTTTTAAGGATATAAAACGTATTATTCATTATCACATTAATAGCAGGGTAAAGCTTTCTGTTTTAAATGAATAAAGGAGGTTTGGGTTTATTTTTTTATGGGTTTTAACCTCTTTGTCTTCGCAGGTCATATTGTGGTTAATTATCAAGTTAAATATCAAGAAATGGTGTCTACAATAATTGTTAGGAGAAACTTACTGACTTTGGTTCATAATACTTTGTTTTAACATTTTATTTAACATAGTAATCATGTAAGGGGAGTGAAAAAAGGTGACTATGAAAAGTAAATCAAGGTTTTTATCTGTGCTAGGCTACAGCAGTGTATACAGAACAACTGTTGGAATTACATCGCGGCCAAGGAATGGAGATTTACTGGAGAGACAACTTCCAATGTCCTTCCGAGGAAGAGTACAAAGAGATGACTATCAAAAGTATGTTTGCCTTGTTTAATATGTGCATATTAACATTATTTGCATTTAAATTTGTTTTATCTCGACGGAATTATATTAGCATGAATGGTCAAGGACTTTTTCCGCATATAAAGCAGTTTCCGCACAATAAACATAATGTAACGTTATTATTAGAAAAGCGTAAACAATTTTTGAAACGCATATTTGCTGATAAGTAACATTTATTTTATAGGTAGAAAATATAATTAAGACTTATTAAGCAGAATGCCAAGATTTGATCCGCTTTAATGTGTACATGTTAAACTAAATAAGGAGATCGCCCACTTTTGATACATTTTGCTAACACACAATGTGTGTTTTTTTTATATTTATTGTTCATATCGTCGTTTATGAAAAATATTTGTAAAATTATTGAGTTGTGGTCCAGAAAGGATACAAAAATAAGCTGCCACATGTCACAGCATTTAGCTTAATTTTCCAGGTCTAATACCAAATCTATTTATATGTTTTTCTCAATCATGTCGTGTTGTCCATTTGCTAATCAATCACGGCTTTTGTATAATTTTGATTTGTTGTTAGAGCCATCAATAGTCTGAATTGGAATTGGAAAATAAGAAGTCGTTTTTATTTATGAATAATAAAATATTTTAGGAAACGAATTTGATAGTTTTCACAAATTGGCGCACCGTTTAAATCAGTTTTTAAAAACATTTTAGTTGTGAAGTTACGTAATTTTACACAAATATCGTGTTATTAAAACTTGTATTTGCGTCGTCGGCGGTGTAATGTTTAATTTAACTTATTATAAGAAGTATCAATTCAAATATTCAAATGTAATATATTTTTATTGAAAAGAGAAGGTCGAAACTAAACCATACGACTATTATTATTATTAGCAATAGCAAAATTGCTGACAGAGGTCAAATGTATAAAAAATAGAAAATAAAACATAACATCCATTAAAATTGAATAAAGCCTATTTAATAATCCAGCAAACGAGAATATGATGATGACGATGAATGATGGTATACAATGATGGATTGACAAAACGTTCTAACTTTGCTGATTTTTAACACGCTTATATTAGTTTCACCTGTATGTATGTGTGTAACCGACTCCTTTAAACTCGATTTTGACCCACTTTAAACGGACCGATTTAAATAAAAATTTGTACACTTATCGAGAATCAAGGACAGTATAATATTTTTATAGTTTCATCCCATTATCCTGATTAGGGTCGCCAGGATTACATATTTTCGAATGATTCAGTACTAAAAAGTTAAAAATAAGTATAGATTTTAAAACGAACGAATAGTTTTTAGAACGAAGCCAGAGGAGTTTGCCAGGATCGTACAAAGTCACGATCGATAGTCTCTGCCTACCCCAATGGGAACTAACGGCGTAAGAATATGTATATATGTAAATATATTATTTACATTCCGCACTGGTGGAAAAACTAATAAAAATATAGTTTATTAAAACTAAAAAACACGCTTTTAAAGCACATCAAACTAAAAAGTGAAATCCTAATATAAGCTGAAAACGGTAATGAACAAAAATTCTGGTAATATTGTGCAAAAGCGTGGAGCGCTCTGTACCATACTTTTCGTCTATCGAGCGCCCCACGCTTTTTCACAATAATACCAGTATTTTTTGTTCATTACATTAAAAACTAATAAAAATATAGTTTATTAAAACTAAAAAACACGCTTTTTAAGCGCATCAAACTAAAAAGTAAAAAATAATTCCTAATATAAGCTGAACAAGTAATGAACAAAAAATACTGGTATTATTGTGAAAAAGCGTGGGGCGCTCGATAGACGAAAAGTATGGTACAGAGCGCTCCACGCTTTTGCACAATATTACCAGAATTTTTGTTCATTACCGTTTTCAGCTTATATTAGGATTTCACTTTTTAGTTTGATGTGCTTTAAAAGCGTGTTTTTTAGTTTTAATAAACTATATTTTTATTAACATGATAATATGACACACATAATGACATGATACTCCAGTGGGTAAGAACACCCGCCCGAAAAACAGAAGGGCGTGAGTTCCAATCCTGGGACGGGCCTACACCAATTTGTCTTTTCTAAAGTCATATGTGTGGTTAATTTATCATGGTTGCTAACGGTGAGGGAAAACATCGTGAGGAAACTCACATGGCTGAGTTGTACTTAGTCATGTGACAGTGTATTCGTACAAAACGGCGATAGGCCTGCCCCCTATCACGTGAGTACACTGTCTAAGCAAAACGTGGGTACCTTCTCTGGAAACTAGATGGCGCTTGCCATGTGAGTTCAGGAGTATTGGTACCTCTGCCAACCCCTTCGGGGATAAAACGGCGTGAACGTTTATGTTATGTTATTTTTATTAGTTTTTTCCACCAGTGCGGAATGTAAATAATATATTTACATATATACATATTCTTACGCCGTTAGTTCCCATTGGGGTAGGCAGAGACTATCGATCGTGACTTTGTACGATCCTGGCAAACTCCTCTGGCTTCGTTCATATCCATCAATCGTTTCATACATGCTCTTTTATTCTTCATACTTCGGACACCTGCCTTTTTAAGCACATTTCCTATTTGATCCAAATGTGTCCTCCGAGGTCGTCCTCTACTAGCATTACCTTCCACATTGGCCCTATACATCTCTTTCACTAATTTACTGTCATCCATCCTCTCTATATGCCCAAACCATCTCAACATTCCTTTTTCTACCTTTCTTACAATAACATTTTTACACCTCACCTTTCACGAATCACATCACTCCTCACACGATCACATAATTTTACATTATATTACATTGTATTATTATAAAGTAAAGCGAAATTTAATGATAGTCTTAAATTATTTGATGGCCCACCACATTTTAAACATTTATCTGACGTTATATATAAGTAAAATAGGCAATTATATTATTTTTGTGCTTTTCAGAGACTGGTGGGTTGTTCATGTTGGCAATCCGTCTGATGCAGTTGTTTAGCGAAAATAAATCTGACTTCAACAAACTGTCCGCTATTTTGGGGCTCTATTTCCAAATAAGAGATGATTACTGTAACCTATCTAAAAGAGAGGTACGTACAATAAGTGTTGGGATTGGTACCATAAGTTAGCGTTACAATATCCTTTATTATTATCAAATAAATTGTGTGACAACACGAAAGATAGATGGAAGATTAATCGTGATTTTAATGATTTATGCTTGACTATAAAAAATAACAATTGCATTTTTTTATATATTTAATGAAGAAGAGTTATTAACCCTTTATCGCTTCATAGTTAATGGTTTAACCACAAATTGTTTATAAGACGACATTAGTTATTATTCATATTCTTCCAGTATGCAGAGAATAAAAGCTTTTGTGAGGACTTAACGGAGGGCAAATTCAGTTTCCCAATCATCCACGCTATAAGAAACCAGGAGGGGGACAAACAAGTGCTTCGTATCCTTTTACAATATTTATTTCATATGAAATTAAATTTAGTCGTTCTATTACAGGTAAACAATGATAAAACACGCAACAAATTTACACTACACAAAGAGTGTCTTTGTGTTAATGTGTATACGTGTTTTATCACCTAAACACACACGTGCGTATAAAATAGACCAATTCCACTTTTGTACTCTACTTCTTGTCAATTCCATATTGTACTTTTTTATCTTTTCCCATTGGCGAAACGATGCGTACATTATCGAGAATATGGAGTTGTATATTGTTAAATTATTACTCAGATATCAATCCTTATTGGTATGCAGCTATTGTCGTAACAGATGGCAAAGGAAATAATTGATTTTTTTGTTAGTTTTAATCGTCATTTATGTGTTTTTACATTTTAAGATGTATAATTTTATTATTGAATCTAATAACTTTGTCCATAAAACGATCACATTTCTGCGTTCAAAAATGAAATGCCATTTATACTGATCTATCATTGTTTTATCAATTAAGGTTAATAATATGATAAAGTTTCTTAACAAGAAATGCAGATATATTGAGACAGCGCACTCGAGACGTGGAAGTGAAGAGATATTGCATATCGTTGTTGGAGAAACTGGGCAGCTTCAAATACACGCGCGAGACTTTGAAACAACTCGATACGGAGGCTAGAGCAGAGGTAATTATCCTTACTGTGTTTGGTTACATTTATACATGTACTCACAATCCCAAAAAGTGGTAGACAGAGACATTAGCCACAGTGTTAAAAGATAAATGGGGAAAATATTATAAAAGAAAGGTTGGTTGGTGATGGGTCCAGCAACATTCACAACACTCAATAATTACTCAAAAGCCCTAGAATCCTAAGTGAGGCGACTTAGGGTTCTACAGGACAATCTTTTGGAAAGAGAGCAAGTTCCGTCACTACCCATTATTTGCTTAAAAATATTTTATCAAAAGTATCAATTGGTAGATGGAGGTTGAAAAAAACGTAGATTATGCCCCTCGCTTATAGGATAAATTAATGGGTTCCTGTGTTTAAATGTCACTTTGCGCTCAGTGCAAAACTCTACGTTTAAAATGTATTATGCAGAAAAGTTTCATGATTGTATAAATCGCCTTGACAGGTCGCTCGCTTGGGAGGAAATCCGCACTTGGATGCACTTTTAGATGAACTTCTGAACTGGCAAAGAGATTCCGTGGACAATGGAATCTAAGGTCCTGGAGTTATAAGGTTCTATATATCGCAAATCAGAATTGTCAATATCATCTATAAGACTAAAAATAATAATAAGTTATTATTTCAACTTCACTGCCATGTCAAAACTGATAAGCTGATGTATAGATATTAACAAAATTTCGCGACCAATCTAAGCATTTAAAGCTTTTATAACGAAGGAATTGTGTATTTGTTGAGCTCTGCATTAAACGCATCATTCACTGAGCCCGCCGGGCCACCGACATTGACCGGCCGAACTACCCGGCGGCTTGTGTTGAAAAAATTTGGGCTAACCTATGTATGAAAACTAGGCCGCCTACAAAAAGTGGGCGACATAATGTCGGCGGCCCGCTCAGTGTGTATTGCGCATTATGGTAATTTTATGTCGGTTAAGTACTTATGTTGTAGGAAAGTATTTATAGTTTTATAGATAATTTGTGTTTGCATCAAGGTTTGATTTAATATGATTTGCAAATAGGCAGCTTAGTGAATGCAGTCAATTGACTGGACAGTGCTAGTTGTAGTTATATCCTAGTCTTTGTTTAATGTTTTAATTTATAGTAATGCATTTTTTTGTACATTTTGTGTTATATCACCTTCTATTATATATACCAAAGATACACCAACAAAGCTCGAAAAACGGTCCGGCCAAACAGTGCTTTTTTATATGGTAAGCACTGTTTCACTGTCAGTCGCGTGCTAGATCTTGCAATAAATAATAGGTCTTAAGAAAATGCGGTAAGGTCGATAATTGAAGAAAAATAAATAATTAATTGTCAAACAGTCTGTTATTCTCGCGGTCCACTTTTGTGCGTTGAATTTGTATGGAGTGCGGCATCTTTGGTATACATGATCGAAGTATATCACTTTTAAATGATCATGTCTCGAAAATTTTAATATTTTTTTTATTTTTATTATAAATTAGTAAATGAATCTGCAATACATTTAAGAGCTTTAGAACCAAAGAAATATCCGCTACTTGCTACTTAAAATAGTTGCAAATATGGTTAAATATCTTCAGGAGTTTTTGAACTGCAAATATACAAATATAATTTACATAAAATGCTATTCTGGCATCTAAATTAATGCTTACAAATATTACTTGCGAGTCAGTATATGTCCCTTATCCATATTTGCTACTAAAAATCCCAATGGGCTACTGCAACTCGCACTTGGCCATTTATTTTATTAAATACTTATGGCATCTTTAATAAAAGAAACGTTGTCATATTGTCTTTTATGCAAAAAAATAATAATGTCAATAATTTCCTGCATAATCTTATGCTACAATTATGATTGGAAAATGCGAGGAATAGACATTATATTAGCATACTAATTCATATGCTTTTGCAAGAACTACAAGAAATTAGAGAGAGGTAGGTTTATTACAATAGCATAGTAAGCTACAGTAAAACTTTAATTATAAAGAATAAAAATTGAAGTAGAAAAAGAATATACAAATGAATAATTTCCGCCCGAAACACAAAAAGCATAAAGTGTTTAAATGTGGTTTTTGAGTCGGTCCAAAACCTTTGTTAATGCTGATGTAGCCGTAATCAGTTTTATAGCACGATCTTTATTTAAACTTTATTATTGTATCATTGTCGTGATTAATGCTCGTTTCGGACCACAATTTTAAATTATAATAAATTCGTTTTTAAATAAAATATTAATTATATTAGTTTTGTTTATTACATTTAATTACATTTTTTTGAGCTTCGTTAGTTATCATAATCAATATTAAACGACTGATATTGTTTGTACTTAAATAACCATTGAAATTCAATTTCAATAAAGTGCCATTAATTTTATTTATAACAATAGTTGATATGTTATGGCTTTGGATCGCATCAATTCAATCATTTATTAATCTGTGTTTGTATATTAATATGTTAAGATATTAAGTTGTGTATAAATTTTATGAGTTTTAAAATTAAAATACCTTGACAGAATAACAGATTCAAACATTTTAATTATTTTTAAAATTATTATAATGTAGTATGGTTGGCCCAGTTTTTTTATTGCTCTAATATATATACTTTACTGAATATTTATTATATTATTTATATTTACAGAATATGTAGGTATGTATTTACTGATGATTTAATATTTAATATTTACATTACATTACATTACACGGTACTGTAGTTAATGATTTAATGAAACAGCATAATTTTAGTGTGTTTTTTTTTTTCTTATGTAATTATATAATAAATAGATGAATTCATATCCTTATTTGTCTTATGTCTATTATTCGTGTTGACTTGACAGTTTTCTTGGCATACTATTCAGGCCAATCCTATTATAATAAAAAGTTGCATATTTCAAGTATTTTTGTCTAGTACATGCTCAAGTCAAATTTAAAATTAAGATCATTTTAATGAACTACCTGTATGGTCTTTTTACGAATAAAATGACAAATACTGGTTTTTATACAAGAACGCGCCTACGTCATCCTTAGTATCGCCGATCAGTCATTTCAATAGGCATGCTATGAACTTAGTCTTTATGTTAACTGTGAAATATGTGGTCATGTTCTATAGCTTTTACACGTGCCGGCATAGTTTCATACATATACGGTATACCTAGGTTTCAGTGTTCACAGGTGACTGGTACGTGTGAAAGGATCTTTAGATTTGCAGCGCGCAGGTCTACTCTTCAAACCAACAACGATAATTTCGTTCGTACTTCTTCTAACTACTTTAAAAATATATTAGTGTGAAGAATTATGGTACTTACTAGTCGATGAAACAAACGACAACTACTAAAGTATCGTTGGATTCGTTAAATGTCACCACGTATAACTTGGCAAAATCCGAATCTTTGTTTTATACATTCGCGACAGATATATAACTTGATAGAGGTTAGAAGAGATACGGATGAAGTTATCGTTGGCGATTTAAATATGTGAGCTCCCAACTTAAGTGCAAGCGAGATGGATAAAGTAGAATGATAAGATCCAACCATTAAATCGATAGCAATCCTACGGATAATAAATAGCTAGTACGTAACATATAGATTTATGTGGAAATACTGCAACAGTTATAACACTTCATCATCCTCACATTGGCCGAAGTATATTAACTGCTTAAGAATTCAACTTAACACTCCCTACATTCGGATTCCAGTGTTGTTTTTACAATAATCCCTGTCAGGTATAGCCTGGGTACCTCAAGAGATTTCATTAGTCGTTACTAGAATGTTAACAAATACCGGGTAAAACCTATGTCTTATAAGCATTTGTTTTGAATATATACATAACATATAACATAACATAAACGTTCACGCCGAATATCCCCGAAGGGGTTTGCAGAGGTACTAATACTTCTGAACATCATGTGACTTTGTCACCTGGTGTTCAGAGTACCCACGTTTTGCATGGACAGTGTATTCACGTGATAGGGGACAGGCCTATCGCCGTTTTGTACGAATACACTGTCACATGACTAAGTACAACTCAGCCATGTGGGTTTCCTCACGATGTTTTCCCTCACCGTTAACAACCATGATAAATTAACCACACATATGTCTTTAGAAAAGACAAATTGGTGTAGGCCCGACCCAGGATTCGAACACTAGTCGCTTGCACGATAACCAAGTGTTCTACCCACTGGGCTATCACGGTCGAATATATACGTTTTTAGGAAGGTAATTCTGCCATTTTGCTGTGTAGTGTCGGCATAGAATAGCACTACCCCATTTCTTCCGGTGGGTGTACGTAAGAGGCGACTAACGGTATTGGGGCTTTTAAGGGATTTTTGGGCGATGCGGTTGGAGACTCATCACCAACAACCTTTATTCTACCATCTTTTCCCCACTCAACTTCCAAAAGTGGCTGAGGAATTTGTAATTCCTTAGCTCTGGCTACCCCTTCTAGGGATTTATAGCCGTGAGTATATGTATGTATGTATGTATGTAATTCTGCCATCCTGTAATTCATATGTCATATAAAATGATCCGTCAGCTAAAATGTGCAGCCCAACTAAGCTAAGCCCATACATGAAGCTAAAGTTTGAGATGATTATAAATCCCAATAATGATGATGAGGATATATCTGCTTTTGATAAGACTACAAAAATGGGGAGGTTCATAATTCGCCCAAATGTTGTGTGATTAGTAATTATTTTACGGATACAGATTGGTGAAGGTTACAGGAGTAGGACTCTGAATTGTGCTTATCTTTTTGAGAGCTTACGTCCAGCAAGGCAAAGTCGCATTAATTGTTTTCTAAACGTATAAAATTGACCGAACTTTTACTCGAGGAATATGACTGGTCGGTGATGTGTTTGATTTAAGAAAATATCTAAAGATGTATGAATTGTACGATGCTGATGAATGTGATTATTAAAAAAATACCTGGTAATGTCTTTGTGCTAGTGACAATAATATGAAATTTATTCTAATGTTAACAGTTTTACTAATAATGTTTTTTCGAATAGTGTATCTTGTTTGATCTCTAGTATGTATAAAGGAAAAATAGGTTTATAAAATGTTATCAGTGCTTGTCTTCCAGTTTCAATAATAGTGTATTGCTTGTACTTAGACCCGCCGAATGATAAACATACTATAGATGATTAGGAATAAGTAGATCAAGTTATCTATTATTGAATGTGTTACTTTCAACAGAAAAATGTTCTGATCTGTACAAAGTAACAAAAATCGTGTAGTAATTGTAATCTTGTAATGGGTGCAAATAAAACAGTCACTGTTTATGAAATATTTATTTGTTTTTTTTTTATACATTCTTCACAAACTACAAAACTGGCTGACTCTAACAGTCGGTTCGTTGAATTCATTAAAATTATATTCATGGACCATAACAAAACATTAAATGAATTTTAAAAGAAAAAATAAAATAAATCCATTATAAAATAAAATATTACATTTTAAAATCTACGAAGTAATTCATATACAAATAATCTCTCTTAATTTGATTCTATAAGACAAAAAAACAAAGCAGTTTTAATGGAAAATATGATGTTTTATCACAATATTATGGACACTTAGTTCCTCCAGTTTACTAACAAATATACAAATTACAATTTCATCAAGCTATTTCTTAGTATTTTCAAAAAAGCAGCAGGCTAATACAAACATTCTGAAAGTCGAGCCTCCATACAACTTGTGCTTTGTAACGAGGTAAAATCTTAATATTAAAGAAAGAAATGTCAAATCCTGGTGCTTATTTGAAATATTCCATTGATACGGATCATGAATTTCTTGTCTGACTTCAGTCATTGATTGCTATCTATACATGTGTGACATACCACCTCCCTGGTTTCACCAACTATGGTCAAACTACGAACATACGCAGTAGAGATCCATGCTTCGTATTAATGGAATGTCATCGTTATTAAGAATATATTACACTTCTAGTCGAATATAAAATTAAAAAGATTATTAGCACACTAAAATAATAATTAATATTAAAGTAGTCTAGACACTTGAAATAAGAATTGTAGCCTCATAGTCGTTGAAAGATGTAAATGTTGGAACCGTGAAAATTCTGATCCAATCAACTGATATACTGGTATAAAAGCACAATTCTTGTTTCTCCACAACATTCGAAACAGTCACACATATCTGTTCTGCGAAGAGTCTGTCGCTATCATTTTATACATTGGAAATATTTAAATAGAAATCGGTAAGACATTGATAAAATTGCGTAAAAGTTACATCGATTGAGTATAATTACACAAAAAGCGAACTACTTTTTTCTGCAAGTTTATTTAATTCAAAAAGGTATAAAAGCAATTAATTACATTACAATGACTACTTTATTCGTAGTTGTAATAGTAGATGCGGAAATAGGGTGATTATTACACCCCGTTATCGGCATTGCAATTCGGTAGTTTGTAGTTTTTTATAAGTGAGTAAAATCTTTGTGTCATACATTCCCTAAATAGTATTATCCTTGGTATCGTAAACGATTCCTAGAGTTTATACATTTCCGGTAATATCGTCAACATAACAATTTCACCCTTGTCTAGAAACAGTACCGAATTGCACAGCCCATACCGCGGTTGTAATGGTAATATAATAACGACAGTAAAGTGCAAGGGGTAGGCAGAGGTATTCGCAGATAGCGTTGAAGCGGTTATATCCAGCCCACGAGATAGCTGCGACTGCGGGTGAATCGAGTCAGCCGACGGATTCGCCCACCTGCCGACATATTCATTATTTTATGTCAACATTAGTTTAGTTTTTTGCACAATTAAATTTTCTCATTTTGGTGTTTTGTGGTTGAAAATGAAGGTTAGATTCTTTGAAAGTATACTTTGTTTAGCAAATAAATGTGATGTAGACTTTAATGTTTACTTACATAAAGTAATGAGAAGGTCTATTTGTTTCCGTGATAATAAGTTGACTAGTGTGATTCGGCGGTACAGAAAAATACTGTTCTACTACTAACTGAACTGAATAGTGTAAATTTCAACTTTCTAAACTGTTTATAGTTCATGTTGACATTTATTTTAAGGATTTTTTTTTTGTTATTGGCGGTATCTACCGAATATTTTTCAGCAATTTCGCCAATTTAGGAAATTTTATACTATAATGTAACGATTCAATATGCATGTATTAATTTATTGACTAACAAAATGAAGAATGGAACTATTTGTAACAAACTAAACACTGTTGTATAATTTTGGACTCCAAATAATATGAGAATTATACATAACTACATCAATTAATACATAATTATATTTATGATCATGTTTGAGGTGAAGAATCCCTTCTTTTTTAATGTATTTAATGGCTTTTTAAAATAAAACAATAAAGATATAAAACAGGTGATCAAATATGACTGGTTTCAATGGGATTCAACAATATTCACATAACATAAATGCAAACATATGGGCTCATGCAACATTTAATACAAATCAAGTATGTGCTGACCTTTCGAAATTTTCGATGCAGAAAACAATATGAACCTTATATGAACGAATAACAATACTTTTAACTATTCTGAATCCCCAATATGGTCCTACATAGGATGTCTTGATAACTATTTGGTACTATTAGGTTGCAATACCACCAGAGATGAGTGAGGTTAATGCATTTTTGAAGAACCTACATACGTATACTCACGGCTATAAAGCCCTAGAAGGGGTAGCCAGAGCTAAGGAATTAGAAATTCCTCAGCCACTTTTGGAAGTTGCGTGGGGAAAAGATGGTAAAATAAAGGTTATTGGTGATGGGCCTCCAACTGAATCGCCCAGAAATCCCTTAAAAAGCCCCAAAACCGTTAGTCGCCTCTTACGTACACCCACCGGAAGAAATGGGGTAGTGCTATTCTAAGCCGACACACACAGCAAAATTTTTAAAGAACCTATTTCTTCTTTATTTACTTCATTTACATACTCTTGCTCAGCATCCTGATAATACAGGTAAATGAAGCAATTTTATTGTTTATTTAAAAACATATTAGCCTCGCACTTCTCCGGTGGATAAGCAGCCTAAAATTTAAATCTTACATTAAGATTCTGCATCTTGAGGACATTAGACGTCATGAAAAAGTGCAGTTGCTAATGATATAGTAGCAAGATAGATGAAATTTTGCTCCAATAGAACAAAGATAAAACTATGAAGATAAATATATTGTTATTAATTGTCTTACCGTCGAAACTAATTATGGATCTAGACGCTGCTCTGGCTCCGACGCTGCTGGCGTACTGAAACATGCGCACACACATAGTTCAGGGGACAATCAACTTTCATACAAAACCATAAGATCCATTTTGCTTTAACATTCAACATCGCAAAAAGAACCTGTGGCTTTCACATCAAAATACATTTGGGAGTGTTCACATAAATAATAGATACATTTCGGTGGTAAAGGTTTACATTATAATATCACAAAATTCATTGTTAATATCAACACATGCTCATGTCACACATTGTTCACACAGTAGCACTCATTAATATTTTATCATTCGAAAATCCATGCTTTTTTAGTATGATAGATTCAGTAATTTGGTTTAGTTAATCAATTCCAAATTGTTAGTAAAGTGCATCATTTTGACAAATGCAAGTAAATGCAAATCGGGGAAAAAAGTATGAGATAGTCATAGATGAATCCTGTCTTATTTGGTCTATTCTTCCAAGTCCAAGCTGAAACTCGGGGCCTAAGCCGTTCTCTCGATTAGCGGAAGCTGTTGAGATGTAAAACAAAGTTAACTTAATCCTGGGTTGATCAATAGCTCTGCAGGACTAAGCTTGTAAAATCACGGCCAAACATTACATTGCGAAATAAACATGTATTACCGAAACACGCGTTCGCTTGGGATTTACTAATTATTTGCTTCTACGCTCCCCTCTCGTCTAAAATATAAATATATAAGTTAGGTTAGAGGGAAATCCTATTGGTGTAAATTGTTATAAGTGTAATAGTGGAATAGTATTTATTAGACTGATTTAAAGGGTAATAGATAAGAGAGATATAGAATAAAATAGTATTTTAAAAGCTCGTTGTATAAACTGAATAGTTAAAAGCAGGTCTTACAAATACGGTAAAAGCTGTATAGTTGTCAGTGCTGGGCACTCGTCAATCATTAGGTGTCATAGAGTATAAGCGAAGTCGTGTTATTTGCCTACTTAGCCGTGCCAACATCACTCCTTAACCTTACTGTTTATTGGCTACGAGCCCCCGCCTTTTGCAGGTTGTTAAAGAATCGGAACTGAAGTCGCAGCGTTAGGTCTTTTCGTACTGGAATTAAATAATACAAGTGACTTCTATGTTCATTCGTGGTGCTGAGCAGGCAATGGTTTATAACTCGGTGAGGAATCGTTGTAGTTTAAGGGTTTTAGAACACGGTGAGCTCACTCTGTAGTTGTGTGTAGATTACTAGAACACGGTGAGCAGTCTCTGTGGTTTTTTTTCTATTACTCACGAATGGGGGTTGGGGTTAAAGTCGGGTCTCTGGGCCGGGGTGTATGGGGCCGGGGTGGCGTCCACGGCGCTGGGCGGGGTCATGGAGAACAGCGAGGGGTCCACGCCCAGCGGCGGCGGCCGGCCGCGTGGAAGGCGCAGCGTTAGAGACACGCTGGCCCGCTTTAGCACGCGGCAATCTGACGTCATCCACACTGTCACTATTCTTGTAGCGTTGTATGAACGGTGACGTGAGGTGATGCGCTGATTTAGCATTGGACGGTTTTTTTATGGGTAATGAAGAGATTCTGTCCTGACATAGGACGTTTATGAATGCGGCAATCTGACGTTATCCACACTGTCACTAACTCATCTTGGCGAGTATGAACGATGACGTGAGGTGATTTAGCATTGGACGGTTTTTTTAATGGGTAATGGAGGGATTCTGTCCTGACATAGGACGTTTTTGAATGCGGCAATCTGACGTCTTCCACACGGTGACGTGAGGGGATAGGTATGATTTAGTTTTGGGCGGACTTCTTGTTTGTGATGGGTTTTGAAGAGATTTCTGTTCTATGATGTTATTCGGCATGTTGTTGAGCCTTTGTTGAGGTCATCGAAAGGACTAACTAATCGTTCTATTTCGGGTAGCAATTAACTAGACCTCAAAGTCTAATCTACCCTAAATTCACATGATAATGAGTGACGATGTTGCGGCCAAGACCTCGGTTTGGAGTACAAGGAAAGATTTGATGGGAAGGGCCGTTGAACTCAAAACGTCTATAATTTATGGTCTTGTATTTGACGAGACTGTAACTGCCCTTTTTTGCCGTATGTCGGATCATTTTGACCATGTGCAGTATGTGAAGTATCCTGATGAGTTTGATAACTGCAAGCCTATTTGTCGCCACATGTCTAGGAACTTCTGACAGTGGCGCCATCTATTGTATGAAAATGTCATTATGATCTTACCTCGCATCTAAGAAACGAAGTGAACGAAGTCATGAACGAGTGATTGGCTTGTTTATGAACTATGCTAAATGAGTAATGGTTCATTTACCATAAATCGGAAAATAAAAAATAATTATTAATTCATTCAAGACTTTTTTCATTATTTATACCTAAAAAGTAGTTATATTAAATATCTCCTCTAAAAACTGTAAACAACTTTTCTGCTCAACAAGTTCTTTCATATATCTACAAAACTAACACACTCATCAAAAGAGAAATACTTTAATTAAATTACCATAGTTTCATAGAAATTGGATTTGCTCACCACATTCCCATACTATTTCGAGAGAGCATATGCAAACCATGTCGTTCTTATACCAATTTCTACAAACATAGTGTAACTTTAATATTTTATACTTGCGAAGAGCAGCGGATCACTTTGTATTGTGTGACGTTGAACTTAAATACTTTATAAAATGAAGTCACTACTTACTAAATTAATTTAACACATACATATAGCTGTTTTAAAGGAATAATTTTCGACAATACTATGTGTTTTGCTTATACTCACGCCATAAATACCCATTGGGATGGTTAGACAATACCAATCGCCACTTTGTACGATAACGAAAACGTCTATTTGTTATCATTTTTTTTACAGCTGTCAAAGATTTACTAATAACAGATTATATACAGTTCTACTCACTTCTACTACGTTGTAGATCTTTTTTTTTACTTTACAGCTGTCAAAGATTTACTAATAACAGATTATATACAGTTCTACTCACTTCTACTACGTTGTAGATCTTTTTTTTTACTTTACAGCTGTCAAAGATTTACTAATAACAGATTATATACAGTTCTACTCACTTCTACTACGTTGTAGATCTTTTTTTTTACTTTACAGCTGTCAAAGATTTACTAATAACAGATTATATACAGTTCTACTCACTTCTACTACGTTGTAGATCTTTTTTTTTACTTTACAGCTGTCAAAGTCTAACTAATGAAAGAGAATAGAAAGTTCTATTCACTTCTATCGATAATATCAAAACTTATATATTATAACATATACATACATACATATACTCACGGCTATAAATCCCTAGAAGGGGTAGCCAGAGCTAACGAATTAGAAATTCCTCAGCCACTTTTGGAAGTTGCGTGGGGAAAAGATGGTAAAATAAAGGTTGTTGGTGATGGCTCTCCAACCGCATCGCCCAAAAATCCCTTAAAAAGTCCGAATACCGTTAGTCGCCTCTTACGTACACCCACCGGAAGAAAAGGGGTAGTGCTATTCTAAGCCGACACTACACAGCAATATTTTTAGCAATATTAACATATATATTGTCAAAGAACCAATGAAACAGAAATGAGTGCACTCACTTCTATTGATATAACGTTGCAGATTTTTTCTTCTTCTTGATAAAGATTAACTAGTGAAACAGAAAAGAGAGTTGCACTCAATTTATAGATGTATTTCTTTAGAGCTGTCAAAGATTGACTAATGAAACAGAACCGACAGTTCCACCCTCTTCTAGTGATACTCCTTTGCAGATGTTTTTCTTTATACTAAAGATTAAATATTTCATTAAAATAGAAAAGTCAATAGCACTCACTTCTATCGATATTACGTTGTAGATGCGTGGCGACGCGGTGTCTCGCATCGCTGTACTCGAGATGCAATCCCAGCCGCAGCAGCGTGGGGTTCTGTTCCACCAGCGACGATATCTCCATCTCGATCTTGTTGCCTAGCACTTGCGATCGCTAAGGAATTTGGGAGAATTGATTAAAGATAAAAAAGGCAGGTTGGTTTGTGAATTATCGGGGTGGTTGGTGTCAAATATATCTTTTATAAACTGGGATTTCAACTTTTTTTGACTAGGATCTCTCGTTTGATTCTGGGAGTCGTAAATGCATCCTATTAATATTATAAATGTGAAAGTTTAGATGTTTATGAGTTTGAGGCGAAAAGGCTCCACAAGTACATAATGTATATGAATGAAATTTGGCAGAATGCTCAATAATGACCCAAATTATCAAGTAGGATACTTTTTATCCCGAGAAAATTTGACCATAGAATATTTACGCCTGATTGAACTAAGAGTACCGGAAAAAGCTAGCTAGAGCCGGGTCAGCTAGTTTTTCATAATTTTATAATGAGAGCATCGCTGTACTCGAGATGTAATCCCAGCCGCAGCAGCGTGGGGTTCTGTTCCACCAGTGACGATATTTCCATCCCGATCTTGTTGCCTAGCACTTGCGATCGCTAAGGAATTTGGGAGAAAATGATTAAAGATAAAAAGAGGTTGGATTGGTTGGTGAAGAATAAGGGAGAATGTGTTATACATACATACATATACTCACGGCTATAAATCCCTAAAAGGGGTAGCCAGAGCTAAGGAGTTAGAGATTCCTCAGCCACTGTTGGAAAGTTGAGTTGGGAAAAGATGTTAAAATAAAAGGTCTCGAGCCGCATCGCCCAAAAATCCCTTAATAGCCCCAATACCGTTAGTCACCTTTTACGTACACCAACCGGAAGAAACGGGGTTGTGCTATTCTAAGCGACACTGCGCAGAATGTTTCATATATCTTTTTATTAGACTGAGGTTAACAGTTTAGTTATTTCAATGGCAATCGCTTGGTATAATTTTATTGTACGGATTAAAAGTGACAATTTATGATGATCCTCACTGCTTTTTCTACATTTAAAAGGTGTCCTACAAACCTTATTGTAAATCCATACAGAAAATATAGATTTTTGTTTTTTTTATTAATACACACAATGTTGTGTGCCATAAATAGCAGTTATTTAAAAAAAATGGTTAGTAAGATCCTTTCCAGTCACTAAGGGGTCATATGCCAACCCTTAACACAATGAAGTACATCCATCATCTCAAACCTTAAATACGACACGAAAAAAAGTTTCCCTCACCTGATTAGAAGCGCGGAACTCTTCAATGGTCTTCTGTTCGAGCAAAGCTTTCACCAATTGGACAACCCCAGGTGGACTGATAAAGTTGGTTTCCACGTTGACCACACGAAGGCTGGTGTTCTTGGCTAAAGCTTCGCAAAGGTGGGCAGAGGTACGGTCTGACAGACCCACGTTGACGAGGGAGAGAACTTCCACGTGAGTGTTGTTCTTTAGACCCTCGAAAAGCCGCTCGAATTTCTCGTCGCTTATGTTCTGGGGGTTAACGGTTTGGCGATTAGATCGTCTCGAGTTGGTAGTAATTTGTGAAGTTGTGGATGTCTAGCGTATACGAATTACTGGAGGCCTAGCATGAGCGTTATTTTATCGTTACTCTGTCGGTTGGAGTGAGATAAAAGTATACTATACTATGTAAGTGCGAAAAAGATGGCTGTTGTATACCACGCGTTATCTAGTTAAAAGGTCGCTCCTGCTAGCTGGACTGGTTTTAACAGCGACAATTTCAAAATACACGACATGTTAGATGGCCGTAATATATCCGTTATATGCCGGTTTTGTGTATTGGGCCGTATCAATTAGCTTATATGAATGTAAATAGATCTCTATCAATTTTAAATTCCTTAACATACTAAACCATATTTTTTTCTGAGTCTGTAGGGTCATATTCTAAGACATTGTCAACAGGTTTGTAATTAAACATTTCATTATTAGATCTGGGGGACTTTACCATTACTCTCGGGCTAACATGATCCGCTACGGGGTTAGCTTGTTAGTTGGCTAAATTATTTTATAGATAGTTTCATACATGAGCAGTTTTTATGTATTTTCTACGAACCATTACTTTCAAGACATTCAAGTCAAAGTTTAAGCCAAAGCTCATTTATATTTATTACTTGCACTCCCAGATGCAATATTGATCATTAATGCATATTTACCTTTATATTATTCCAATTGAGATCAGTTAATTTGAGGTCGTTTTCCGCAACTCGTTTGATGGTTTCGTCGGTGTCCGTGTCATTTGGGGGGTCAATGGGGAATATCTGAAAAGGTTTTTTTATTATAAGCATAAATTATTATGTATGACAGAAAATATGCATAAACAATAGTTTTATTTAACAATGTCTGAAAAAAACTTAAACATATATTTTTAACTCTACTAGTTCAATAGTTGGAACCCAAGTGTTTGATATTAAAAGAACTGGATTGAAATCATTTTTTAGGGCGAAGCTATTAATTGTGATTACTTTATATATAAGAGACTTGACGGGATAACATATCTCTTATACTTAGATACATGAATCAGACTAAAAGGTAGCTCAAACTAAACAGCACACTATTTTTGACCGACTTAAAAAAAGGAGGTTCTCAGTTCGATTGTTTAATATATGTATGTATGTTTGTCCGTGATAATCTCGCGTTTGGCTTAAGCTATTTGAATGCGGTCTTCAGAAAAGTATTTGTAACATTTAGGAGAAGGTTTTAGTGATGTAACAGATTAAAAAATAAAAAGAGGTTCTGCATTTGACCTATTTGTATGTATGTTTGTCCGCGCTTATCTCAGCACTTCACTACAATATCTTTAAAATATTAAAACATGTAACCCAATATAGTATTAATTGTATCATACCTTAGGCTTGGTAGACTTGGTGATGCCGTCCCAGCCGAGCCCGACCGGCTGCCCCTTGTTGAGCAGCGACGCGTGGTACTGCTCCTGGTTCATCATCGAGTGGAAGCCGAGGATCGCTAACAATATTACAACATGTTAGTAAAGTTTATGTTGTTGAGAATTGAATTGAGAAAGAAGAAGTAACTCAGATAAATCTGTGTTACGTAAGAAACAGTTTAGATGAATTTGGGACTTAGGAGGATAATGATAAGGTTCTTTTTATCCCAAAAAATTTAGATTATCAGTTTTCTATTAAATTATTAGTTTGGGTAACATTTCGGAGCACGGCTTGCCATAAATAGCGATTCATCGAAATCTCATTTTTAATTATAAACAGTTTCTTCTTAAGGCTAACTGAGCGCTCTTTAAACGTCATATGATTTCTGACTTTTCGACTGTATATCTTTAGACCAGCACTTCTTAGAAAGGGAAACAATTTCCCAGGAATCCTACTTCAATAATTTTCTTTCCTATCCCTAGAAAACCGGGAAAATATCAATCGGTTGTATTTATTCTTGGTATGATGCCAGTAGTAGGAAGTAGAATTGTATGAGTATTGCATAATAATTTGCGTATTCCGATGATTTAGAAGTCTCAGAAGCAACATTAAAAAGCCTATGTTTCTGAATGTCTGAGCTCCAGAGAATGAGAGAGTCGGACTAAAGGTAAAAATCGTAATTTCACTATTGTGTATACCAGAATATTCTATTGCTAAAATTACATAATATCATGAGCGTACAACATTAATATCAACTAGCACGCAAAACTAGTTTCCATCATAACATTTCACAAATCACAAGCTATTTTCCTTTACAAATTCACGCATCATATGTCATACAGGCTGACAGAACAAAAGCACAATCATTGTATGTCAAAAATTGAGTCGATGCCAAATTCTTTCGTCGCATGCACAATTACAAGATCATATCTGGTCCCGCGACTGTTTATAAATGATCTGTAAGGCATATTTACGATATGTTTTCCCAGGAAACGCATTCCGGACGATCTAAATATAATATACCGAAGGTGTTTATTTGAATTCCCTTGCGCCAATTTGCCAGCCATATACAAATGTGGAAGTGTTACATGCATGTAAAATATTCGCAAAACATCAAAGTTTGATTGGTATTATTCTAAGACTACGTATTTTTATAGGTTTATAAGCTTTTATATTTAATAGTTTCACATGTTGTGTATTATTTTAACATTAAATTATGAACACTGTTATTATAGCAAATAACGTGGCTATAATATTTTCAAGAATTGTACTTATGATGCAAGACATTTATTGACTATGATACAAACCTTTGTCTACATTATAATATTGACATAGAGCAAAAGAAGTTGAGGTATAGAGCAATACAACCAAGGCAATATATTTAAGTTCAGATAACACTGTGTTTCGTGTAGAAGATTTTAAATATATTTAATGGAAATGTTTTAATGCAACAAGCTTAATGACAAATCAAGCGTTTGTGGGAATTCTGTACCGCAGCATAACGCAAGAATAATCATATTTCTTTTACTCAAAACTACTTAGCCTTGTTAGTATCCTTACGATGTTTTCTCTCACCGTTAATAACTATGATAAATTAACTACACATAACGTCTTTAAAAAGGCAAATTGGCGTAGGCCCAACCCGGGATTTGAACCCTCATCATCTACACAATATAAGCGATGTTCTACACACTGAGCTACCATGGCTGTTGATGATATTTATTGTAGTTTAATTATAATATATGCTTTTATATGAACACTATCTTAGCAGAGACTAAAACATTACAATTATAACAGAGATAATAACAATCCTATCCATTGGACTATGAAGCAATCTTTTAAAACCAAGTGATATACTGATTTAATTTTAAATCACTATTACTTTAATTCAAATTCCAACGAGATAAGTAGTTCAGAGACATATATTTGAAGACCCATTATTTTTAATAACTCTATCCATTAAATCTCCCACATCCGTACGCATTTCGTCACTAATGACGTCACTTGTTCACCGATCCCAATCATTGACTCCTATAATGGTGCAATGACGTAATGATGGCGTTTTGTCGACGTTCGTGGACTAGTTAATAGGGTCCGGAGATCGCGGGTTCTAATCCAACTGAGGGCAACGTTTTTATGATGAACGGTGGTTTCATAGACTTGATGTTATTTATTTGTGTAGTATATATTACTAAATAAATCGTTCAGTTGATATCACATACCACTACAATACTAAAAATAGTTATGACTTATTTATAAATCTATGTAGTGTTTAACATTTCTCTCTGTAGGTGTCATACAATGAGACTAAGGGTTATTTAGTGGCTAGAGACCCATCACTAACCATTTTTTGTTACCATATTTCCCCAATTCAACTTCCAAATCACTATTTCATCATTACAGTTCTGAACAAAGCTATCCATTCCATCGTGTGAATCTTAATAATAAAAATTACCAGCCAGATCGATGATCTCCTCCTGCGACGCGGTGTCGAGCGCCTGGTCGTACTCGTCGCCGAGGTCGATGGAGATCTGCTCTTCAGCATCACGCATCTTCTCTGGGATCGCGGGGGGAAGCCACTGGAAGAATAAGCTTTGTGTTTATAAGGATTTAAGTAGTTGTGATAGTTTGTTGGTTGATGAAGTAATTCGTTGTGTAGCTTAGAGTAGTACTAGCCTAATTCTCTTTGTCGGTGTAGTAAGAGGCGACTCAGGGTATGAGGGCCTTTTAAACGATAGTTGGGCGATGTGGTTGGAGATCCATCTTACAATCTCCGCCCCATACAACTTCGAAACGTGGCTGAGGCATTTCCGATTGCAAAGCTCTGGCTGTACCTTTTTTTGTATGCATGTTTTAAAAAATTTACTATTTATCAATCGCCTTTCTTATTTTATTCCGATTTTAACCCCTTGATCGTTTAAGTGGTAGTAATCAAACTAGTCATAATGGTCGAGGACCATCAGGCAATAGTATTAAATGGTTTTGGTTTATATTGTGAAGATGGGATAAAATAAATGAAGACAAACTATACTATGCCCTAACCAGGGGCTCGAGCCTAACTGAAGTCTTTTGAAGGTTGGCAGACTTGAACCACAGCTACGAAAAATAGCTAAATGTACTAGTTCGTAGCCTTGGCAACCGCTGCATTCAGATAAAATCGCATTGAATTATTATTTTGATGTATGCAATATTTCAGAGTAAATGCATATCTGCGCATTGTATAAATAACAATTATTTATTTAATAGATGATATAACCGGATGCCCGATGACGCGACATGAGTGCGCAAAATGAATTTTAAATTGATTCCCTAATTAACGGTTACGTTAGCCACGCCCTTTTCAAATTTGTGCATTTTGTTGGCTAGAAGCCGATTCTGTAGGAATGTCAATTTTGCAGCTACTTTTATGACATCATTTATCTTCAGACATATTCTTTAATGAATTCAGTAAAGACTTTTTTAAACGCTTGCGAATATATTAGTGTTGTAATCGATTTTTATTGCATATCAACTAAGTTCCGACCACTGTTTTGCATAATGTAATTAATGATCTAAAACAAATTTATTTGGTGCGCTAGACACTTGCTTTTATACTAGTAGACACATTTTGGAATATTTAGCTACTAAAACGACTCAAGCCCTCTTATGGTTTTTTCGTTCATCAATCGCTTGACAATAATTTATTGATTGTTATACGTTGCTATTAGCTCTTTCATATGAGATTACATCGACTACGATACTTTCAAAGAATATATCTCTGCGACATTTTGTGTTATAAATCGGTTACTAAGATCTTCTTGTTTGCTAGATGATTCAATAGAAATACTAATTAAGAAAACAACTGTTCTGTTGATACAATTCTTCGCGACATAAATGTTTCTAGTCTAGTGCACTTAGCGAAAAACTTATGGTATGGAGCAATTAAGTATCTAGTTTAGTAAGGATATAAAATTGAATTAAATTTATCAACCATTGCCTATAATAAATAATATTTGGCTGGAAAGCGAAGTATATAAATAGACAAAGACAATGAAATATGTCGTGACGCCAGCAAATCTATCTTGGATTTTATTGTTCGGAGCTGAGCATCGGGAATGTTTGAGGCCGATGTCATAAAAGTAAAAAGCGATGTGGTTTTATAGAGTTACGGAATATTTACGTATGTAATTTCATTCGGACTGAATAGTAATTAACCAACTTAAACGCTACGTAATAATTGCCTTCATGAATATTCAAATTAATTAGCAAATAGTCTTTTGCCACACATCAGTTAAATTTTCAAGGTTTTATTTTGTATAAATTACAATTGACGAGCTTACAGTTTCATATCGTAATGTTTTTTGAAAAAATGAATTATTGTGGGTTTCTCCAACTCAAAAATTCACGCCGTATAGGGGTTGGCAGAGGTGCTAATACTTCTGAACATCAAGTGACATTGTTACCTAACTCACGTGATAGGGGGCACACCTATCGCCGTTTTGTACGAATACCAATACACTGTCACATGACTAAGTACAACTCAGCCATATCGGTTTTCTCACCGTTAACAACCATGATAAATTAACCACACATATGTCCAGCGTGGTGGACTATGGCCAAAATCACCCTATATAGGTAGACATATATGGGCTGTGAGAAAATGAAAATGTCTTTAGAAAAGACAAATTGGTGAAGGCCCGGCCCGTGATTTGAACCCTTATCATCTGCGCGATAAGTAATGTCCTACCCACGGAGCTATCACAGTTGTGGTTTTGTTCTAAAATATTCTTCTTTACTATCATTAATAGATGAGCAGAATGACTAAAATATTTGCCTTATAAATTAGAATAATATAATTAAACATTTGAGACTAGATTAATGTTACTACTGCACACCTATTGGGTCTGTATGCCCTTTTTCTTTGTAGGACTAGAACCCATGGTTGATAGTGCATATGAAAAACGAATTACCTTCTTCCCCCGAATGACTCCAGCGACGTAAGGTTTCACTTCGGGCCTGTCCGGGGTTTCTAGGGCCTGCTTGTTGATGTGCTCGATCAACTTTTTCCTGTTTAGCGGGCCTGTGGGGTCTTTTTCGCAGTCGTAGTTATTCCTTTGGGATGGCGGCAGGAAATTGTCCTGTAATTATAACAAATATGTTATTAGTGTTGTACTCAGCACAATTTGTATTGAAAAATCTTTTATAAATTATAGTTTTAACACAATTGCTCCTAAAGTGAGTTATTACAATGAGTTACAGCAAGTTGAGCTGATTTAAAAATTCCTTGCCATCAACCCGTGGTAAACAGAAAAATGTGATTGTAACTATTTGCTTAATTCTTTTATATATAACTAGCTTTCCGCCCACGGCTTCGCCCGCGTGAAATTCGGTTATATTGCAGTATAAAGCACTACTATAAGCAAACTTATCATTTCTACGATTTCCCTCGGAAACATCATTTTTTTCCAGGATGAAAGTACCCTATTATTTAATCCAAACTTCTAACTATACGTTTGCAAAATTTCAAAGCAATCGGTTCGGTAATTACGGCGTGAAAGCGGAACAAATAAACAAACAAACAAACTCACTTTCCCATTTATAATATTAGTAAGGATTAACTATTTTCAGTTATCGATAATAACTATCGATTTCATTCGAATAAGAATCACATGTGACGTGAGGTTCTGCTTTACAAAAAACCGATATTTCGGACCGCAATCTCTGGACCGGGATGCTAGTCACTTATCCACTCTGACACGGACGTAGACGTCGAATATAATGGTGACGACAGCCGTGGCCGAGTGGATAGGTGACTAGCTTCTCGGTCCGGAGGTTGCGGGTTCGATCCCCGCTGAGGGCAACATTTATGTGATGAGCATAAATGACTGTTCCTTAGTCTTGGATGTTATTTATATGTGTATTATATAATATCAAATATAATACAAGTTATACTTAGTTTGGGGCTAACTTGATCTGTGTATAATATACATACATACATACATACGTATACTCACGGCTATAAATCCCTAGAAGGGGTAGCCAGAGCTAAGGAATTAGAAATTCCTCAGCCACTTTTGGAAGTTGCATGGGGAAAAGATGGTGAAAAAAAGGTTGTTGGTGATGGGTCTCCAAGCGCATCGCCCAAAAATCCCTTAAAAGCCCCAATACCGTTAGTCGCCTCTTACGTACACCCACCGGAAGAAATGGGGTAGTGCTATTCTAAGCCGACACTACACAGCAGAGCCGACACTACACAGCAGATATATAATATGTCCGTATATATTTATTTATTATTATTTATTAACTTGGTGAACGAGCGTTCCGTTGAGGATTTGATACCCTCTTTTTGTGTGAGAATTTTTATACTCATAACTACTATAAAAGCATATTTATCCTTAAAAATGGTAGCCAGAGCTAAAGAATCAATTACATTTAAGTGTATAAAAAAGTAAGATATGGTGCCACTTATCACTTTAATAGCACCAATCTCTTTAGTGGTCTAGTACAACATCTACGATAACTATGGTTAGTACCTTTTTCGACCGCCACGACCCGAGTAATAAAAATATCTAAGATGACCTTTATCTCTATTATCCACCCCAAAGGTCCACAATACAAAAATGAGCCCAGTAACCTGACTAATAAACTGGCTCAGGGATATCTTCGTATGGGCAATAAAATTTTATTTTCAGGTAAGATTATTGTTACTGTTATCTTGGTCAAAAGATAACTAAACAAAACACGATTGTTTTTTTATTAGGTATTTCATTGTTATATGTGGTAGAAGCGAGGAAACCCACTGCGGTTGAAATACTGCGATCTGCGAATAGTACTGAAATGACGTCATTTTGGAAGTCAGAAACAAAAGTCATAATGTATATCTATCTTGTTTGTTTAATTGACCTTTTTTTTTTTTATTATAAATGTCTAATTTTATTGTTAAATTATTTTTAGTTTTAAGTTAGTTGTAAGATGCTTTTGTCTAATGTTGTATGATATGTTCTTGAATAATAAATGTATTAATTATCTATCTTGTAGTGCTGACTTAAAATGTCAGCACCCCTTTCTACCCACGGTTGTCGTAAGAGGCGACTAAGCGCTTTTTTAAGTAGTTTTTGGGCGATGCGGTTGGAGACCCATCAACAACGATACTTTATTTCTACCATCTTATCCCATATCAATTTCCAAATGTATGTATATCTTTTATTTTGCTCTAGTCAAATCAACAGAAAAATCCCAAGTTACATTTAAAAGTTAAATCTCTATCAAGCAGGTCGATTGAAAGTTAAGTTTGGTTATGTATGACTTCATCTTCATACTAACATTTTACATGGTTTATAAATATGTACTCGTACATTTGTGAGCAATTGGTTTGCGAAATAATGTTTAAACAAACAATAGTACATACATACATATACTCACGGCTATAGATCCCAAGAAGGGGTAGCCAGAGCTAAGGAATTAGAAATTCCTCAGCCACTTTTGGAAAGTTGAGTGGGGAAAAGATAGTAAAGTAAAGGTTGTCGGTGATGGGTCTCCAACCGCATCGCCCAAAAATCCCTTAAAAGCCCCAATACCGTTAGTCGCCTCTTACGTACACCCATCGGTAGAAACGGGGTAGTGCTATTCTAAGCCGACACTACACGCCACAAACAATAGTACTTTCGCAAATACACAGCGAATGATAAATTGTTAAAGAAAATTAGTATAAGATTTTTATGTATTAAATTTCTTCTTTTAAATGACTGGAAGTATTAGGTATTTAAGTATAACTTTTCTTTTCTTTAGCTGTGTAGTGTCGGTTTAGAATAGCACTACCCCATTTCTTCCGGTGGGTGTACGTAAGAGGCGACTAACGGACTTGGGGCTTTTTAAGGGATTTTTGGGCGATGCGGTTGGAGACCCATCACCAACAACCTTTATTCTACCATCTTTCCCCACTCAACTTCCAAAAGTGGCTGAGGAATTTCTAATTTCTCAGCTCTGGCTACCCCTTTAGGGATTTATAGCCGTGAGTATATGTATGTATGTTTCCTTTTTATTCCAACCAACGAGAATTTGCATCATTTTACACATATTTAAGCTTAGCATAAGATATTACGGCAAATTATTACACCCAGCGGTAAACATGTACCATTCGTCAAAATGAGTCATTCAATAAAGACCATACGACACGCCATAAACAATATGAACATAGATAGCTATAATAAGTTATAACGACATAATACAAGTGTTAGTAGTTGGTCTGTGAATTACATAGACCGACCGACTAACACACAAACATCGAAATTTTTCGGCCTCTTGGAACTTGAGTGGGAAAAAGATTAAAAGTAAAGGTTCATAGCCCAACAAGCTGACCCGACAGACTTCGTACTGACAAATTTGCTTATGACAAAACTTTAGGCGTTTTTTCCGGTACTCTTAGCTGAATCAGCCGTGAATATTATTGATAAAAAGAATCGTAACTTAAATCTTTTTGTTCATGAAAACCTCATGTGGGGATTATTACTAATAAATAAAGGAAAGAAAAATTTCGACACAGGTGGGAATCGAACCCGCGACCTCGGGTATACGCCCCCGCCGCTCTGCCAATTGAGCTACCGTGTCAATGGCTGCCAGCGCGAAATTCTTCCATCCTTTATTTCTTTTACACGTTTAAGTAGTGTTTGCGTTTCCTACCTCCGAATTTTCATGAACGAGGTTTGAATGAATAATTAATGAGGTTTTCATGAACAAAAAGATTTAAATTATGTGATAGTTAGGCGTTTTCAACATTTGCATTCTATCTGAAAAGGTAAACAAGTGGCCTTCTGAATTATTAAAAATTCGGAGGTAGGAAACGCCAACACTACTTAAACGTGTAAAAGAAATTAAGGATAGAAGAATTTCGCGCTGGCAGCCATTGACACGGTAGCTCAATTGGCAGAGCGACGCGACGGGGGCGTATACCCGAGGTCGCGGGTTCGATTCCCGCCTGTGTCGAAATTTTTCTTTTCTTTATTTATTCTTTATGTATTAGTAAAAAGTACCGTATTTGACAATTTGGGTCATTATCTAGCATTCTGCCAAATTTCATTCATACACATTATGTACTCAAGGAGCCTTTTCGGCTCAAACACATAAACATCTAAACTTTCACATTTATAATATTAATAGGATAGGATTGCCTAAGTCATTTTTTAGACACCCGCGGGAAGTAATTAGTGCTATTTCAATCTGACACTACACAGAAAATAGTTCAACTAAAACTTACAAAAGTATAAGTTGCCTACTACTAATATTAAAACTTGAAACTAAATGGTAAATCCATGACGTCAACTTATCTTAAAGAAAACTATATGGAGTGCACCAATCATCACATGACCGAAACGATTTAATACACGATAAGTGATAATAATTGAGGACAAAGATAATATCTGATTGTGTTCAAGTAGGTAATCAAGTTAATTGTGTTTACCGGTCTGGAAAATCATTCGTATGACAAACTATTCTGATGCGGACTGTAACAAGGTAATAAAGAAATGTTACTGTATTTCTGTAACTTTTTGCTATTGTACAATGAGCATTAGAATGAATGATTTCAAACTTATTCGAACGATATACATAAATAATTCACGGCATTAGTTCTAATCGGGGATCTAAGCAGAGACTATCGATTACCACTTTGCATGATCCTGGTATTTCTCTCGAGGTTGATTCACATTTATAAATCCTTTCATAAATATGCTTTTTAATTCTACGTACTTTTGACCTGCTATTTTGTATTCATTCTCTCCTTGATCTAAATGTGTCCTCCAAATTGGCTCTAATGTATACATATTACATACATATTTAAAAAAACCTTCATCTTTCTCTCGATTTTCGCTGTTTTTAACTAGCTGAGACAATATATTAGAAAATCCATACTTTCTGAAATAACTTATATACCACCTAACTTACAACTAACACACCAAAGGTATGAGAGACGCATAATAGTGAAATCATCAACATTTGCTACTGCAAACATTGTTGATGCATTGTGAGATCGTGAGATCACTAGTAGCATTCTAAAGGCATTATTACGCTGTACTTGAGGAGAATTTAAACATGTTTTTGAGTCAACTCGCAAAAGAGAGACTGGCAGAGTGCCTCGTATAGGATATTCACTTTAGTATTCCATTGAGAAAATATCCAAACCAAAAAATTGCATTGCAAATATTGCAATGTTATGGCTTGATTATTATTTTTTGAAATTATCTATACAAATATTTTATACATTTATATCAACAAGAAGTTTTAAGTTTTTAAGGGGCACACTAGGATTTTCAGTAAAAACTCTTGAAACCCCATAACCACACCAACAGAAAGGAAGAGGTTACAAATATTCTGGAATAAATAAAAGAGACATCGAATAACATGGACATGACGATGAAAAATCATTTTAAATGAGCCTCTCGATATCCATAAAGTGAGTTAGAGAAATCGATACCACACAAATGTTGAGAAAATTAGGTTACTCAATATGCGAGCGACAACGGTGTGTATGACATCATTCGGAAGTGATGTCTATGTATAGATACAAGTCAATTGATATAGCCTTCGTGAGAGATGATAACAAAGGCGTTTGGGTTTTCTATTCAATTTATGTGTGAAATCAGTAGTTTTAAGTGTTTTGACTTTTATGACAAAATATTTTTAGATTGGATTGCTAACATTAACTAAAAACGGCGAAGGGCGAATCGGTTCACGCATAATAAGCCTGTTGTTTGGGTGTTCCTGCAATATTATATGATTTGTTATTAATTGTTGTCCCCTATCGTCTTCCAAATGTGTCTGAGGTGTTTCTAGCTCTTAAGCTCTGGCTACTCCTTTTTGGTATTTATGGCCGTGATTAAATGTATGTATGTTATTAAAAGTGGATATTTCAGTCGACTATCGGTTGCCATCATCAATATCAGTCATAAAAATTAAGTTTGTTGTATGTGAGCGCATTTTTTTTTATATGTTATAAACCCTCGTAAGAGACGGATAGGCAGCGAAGCCTTAGTAAAAGGGTCCCATTTTATCTTTTTGGTACGGACTCCAAAAAATCAAGAGTACATTAATATAAATATAAGCGTAGAATTATTAGGCTAACAAAGTACAAGAAAAGGAATGATAGTGAAAGAAACATCGTAAGTATGATAATAGGATGCAAATCAATAGTGAGAACGGAAAAACAGTTAATAGTGAAACGTGTTTTACATAATTAGATGTAGGAAGGAATTAACAACTTCGATACAGACATATCGATTGACACGAATACCTACTTACATATTATAAACAAACACGATTATTTGGTAACGTTTTCCCAAACTTAGCTGGTATCTTTGTAAAGAAAAGTCATAGATTTGATCCTCGCGATACAGCCTTAGCCTATTTCGAAGGTAAATTTGATTTATTTAGTAAAAAAATGTTTTTTTTTCAAGTTCGTTTAACATAATAAAGTAACATTAGATCCGCGAAAGAATACGTACGAGGTGTATTTCGATACTAAGTCTTTATCATTGGCAAGCTAACACATTTTTTTATTTCAGCATAATTTGTCCTCCTTTATACCAATAGTGGATGTTTTTTTTCCAAAGCTGTTTTCTTGTTATTAGAAATAAGAATTTTAAATAAAGAATGTAGGGTTAGTATCTTACACGAGAGTAGATATATTATACGGATAATAAGAATAATAATGATTATATAATTTTGATAGTCTGGCCAACTATCCCAATGTCGGGAGTTTTTACAATTATTTCGAGAAATATAAGCTCGACTCGACTAGCTTTAACTATTTCTTTACAAAAATACTACATTTACTTTACATATTTAAAAAAGATTTTAAAACATATATTTTACTGTACTGCGAAGCACATTTCGGGTTATTACATCATTAAAATTTCCACGTCAGCAACGGTAAACCTCCTAATAACCTAGCAGGTCATGTGTAAGGTGGGCTTTTTAATAGGCCCACCTATGTTATATTACGAATTATCTCTAATCCATTAAAGAAATCCGATTAGATCTTTCATATAATATGTATGTCATGCGAGGTTTATTGACAGGTTATAGATCACGAATTTTCCGCATTACCTATCTTTACTGAGATAAACTTTAATTCTACAGACACAAGCATTACTTAAAACGAGACTCCAACCATATAAAACTGTCAAATTTACTTTTTAAACTAACTATAGAATGTGCTCAAAAAGGCAGGTATTCGAAGTATAAAGAATAAAAGCGCATGTTTAATAAGATTGATGGTTTTAAACGAAGCTAGAAAGTTTTGCCAGGATCGTACAAAGTGGAGATCGAGTCCCTGCCTAACCCAAATGGGAAGGAGCGGCGGAAGTATAGTGTAGCGGGAGTGTAAATGTATAAAGAATATATGTATTTTCGTATATTCATCGTCGGATTTGGAACGCATAGTGTTCCGCTATTAAAGTTAAAAAGGAAGTAAGCGCATCGCTTCAATGCTGATGAAATTGAATTCATTTAGCTTGCAATAGTTGTGTTGACAATTATTGTAAATATGATACGTAACTGCCAAGTTTTTCTATTATTACTGCTCTGTGAAGAGTAACAGCTGTAACTCATATATTATTACGTAGATTCCGTCACAAGCTTACAGTCACACGCACAGTGACGAAACACTTGATCTTATTTAAAGATAACAGATAGCCCGCAATGAAGGGAAATTATTAATTTGTTTTGAAAATTAATGTGACTTACTCAGAGCAAATAATGTTCATTATATATTTTACATTGAATATTGAAACGATAAAGAGTAAAGAATTAAAAAAAAGATAAGCAAATTAACATTCCTATTCTCTGTAAGTTTAATAAATCATAGTTTCTATTTTATGCCGTAAGTCTACCCGTGCGAACTATTCTGGGTGTCTTGTTAAATCCCTTCGTGTTGTAAATTCTTCTGTGAAACTAAAACGGATGGCTCATAGATTAGCGATATCCATTTACGGTTAGATACAACAAAAGTGGGTCCGAAATATTCACGAAACAACTTTTCCAAGAAGTTATTTAGTTTTTACAATGTTTTTGTCATTTTCGTAGACTCTATTATATAACAATTTTGAAGTCCTGCCTGTTTTGGATACAGATCTCTTAGTGGACACAATGTTTAAACACCCTCAGCCATCTGAGGGGATAAATATAGAATATTCAAGATATAGCTCCTTTAAAAATTCATCTTTTTTATTGGTTCTGAATGTAAATCAGAATAGTGAATTCTTTACTTTTTACAACAATAAAAAACATTATTAATAAATAAAGGAAAGAAATTTTTTTCTTTCCTTTATTTATTCTTTATTTATTAGTAATAATCCCCACATGAGGTTTTCATGAACAAAAAGATTTAAATTAAAAAACATTATTGTTTGTCTTTAACATTATTAACGGCTTACTTTAATTATGATCGAATTTTGATCACTGGATAACCACTATTAATAAAACTATTTGGAATTACGGTAGCATGGAAGGTAGGTAAGAGAACATAGTACCTTCATTGGTGATGTAAAGTGGGAATAGGCACTGACTGGGATCCAAATCGATTTCTTTCAACATCATCGCACCCAGTTCAACCAGTAAACCTTATATAAGCATCTATGATACTGAAGATGTAACCAACCCATTTATGAATTCCGTCGTAATTTTAATTACGTAGGTTTGTTTGATGGCAATTAGTATTTCTATCAAGGCTAGGAACATATAATCGTGGAGTTCTTTCCATTTTACAATTAATTTATCAAGGTAGACAATAGGTACTAATAAGTGAAGTAGTAGAAATGAAGTTTCAAGTTACAAGCATTGTCAGTGAGTGTATTTGTGTGTGTTAGTTTTCAACAAAGGGTGTTGTGCAACTCCACTACCGAGTAACACAAAGTAATTGTAATGTTGCCTTGAAAAATCTGTGGCTGACAATGAGATCCAATTGCTTACAATTGTTAGTCATAGTCATAAAGAATGTTAAGAGATTTCGTCATAAGTATTTTTAATATTTTACAGCCATGTACTAAGTAGTGTGGATGAACTTATGATACTATATTTTTGAAAAATAATGATGGTAGGGAAATGGAATTTTTGAAATGAATGTTTTATTGACATTATTATAATTTACTTAAAAATGTATAAAATAAGAAATGTTATTATAGATTATGTTATATACAACATGCTATAATGCTAAACTAGAGATGTATGTATCAAATGTATTCTAATCAAATGAAAGAAAGCATGAATAAAAAAACAAAAATTATTAGAACATTGAAAATATGTTGGTACTAATTTATTAGAATCTCAATGCACTTGTTATCCTCTAATTTTAATGATGTAGTTGCCTTTCAGCAAACCTGTTATCATCACATGAAATAAATATGTCTATAATAATACAATAAAATGATAATAATTTGTAAGTAAAAGTAGTGGATTCATTTAACTCATTTCTATTTTTGTGTCAGACTGAAAAAACACATTACGTTCAAATTCAAATTGAGTCCTTTCTTCTAAACTATGTTAAATTAATGGCCCACTTGTTGACGAGTATTGTAATTATCAACTTCCTCAATGTTTTTGCGTAATTTGACAGTGAGATAAATTTTAAATAAAACATGACGAGAATATCTTCATAATTCGTTTCATATTCTACTTTACTAATCTTTTAGTTTTCAACAAAAACAGCATTTACAATTAAATATTCCTCCTTAATACAGCACATCTATTTATGACGAATGAAACAATGAAGATAATTTATACTAAATAGTGCATGGTACAATCCACCACTATATAATTTCTTCTATTACCTTATGTACAAAGAGATCCTGCTGGGTTAGTTAATGGTTGAAATTAGACAATGATAAGTAGGTTTCGGGTGCTAAAATGCCAAAAATGCTCTATAAATATATATCTCCTTAATTTAACATTCAACTCAGTGAGGATTGATGCTGTTAAGAATTGTTCATACTGTATGCTACCATTTTGACACCAAATAAATAAAACAGTTAATCTACCACTTTTAAAATGGTTGTCATTATACTTGGAAGTAATGTGGGTGATGTAAATATTGGTGATCTCAGGCTTAATACCTAATAGGCATTATAACCTAACAGATCTAATCCTTTTTAACCATATTTACTATTGCTACACTAAAAATCTGTAGAATTTATGAAATTTATTTACAAAGGGAACATGTTAATGACTTGGATATGGCTATTCCACTTATATAGAAATGTTATGAAATATTCAATCAAAAACGGAATTATATGTTTATCATATGAATGCCTTCAAAAGTAATTAGACCTACCATCTCTTAGCCCTGCCAGCTATAATTAAGCTTGAATTATACCAATAATTATTTTGCAGTAGCTTTACAATAAATTAAGTTTCATAACATGGACTAAATTAAATATGAATGATATTTTTATTATTCTGGAGGAATTAATATGTATTTTTTTAATACACATCCTTAATTGTGTTTTTTTTGAGGCAGGGAAACATTTGTGCATAGTTAATAAAAACCATTAATGCAGAAATAGTATCAGAATAAGAACAGTAGTTACTAATCATGTGTCCATACAAAATGGTATTCAAGTTAATCTTCAGGAGTTTTTACAGTAATAAAGAAGTAGTGTTTGAACATTACTAAGATTCAATTTATCTGCATAATGTATGTGTCGCAGGAAAATCGTCAAACTCGTTAACTTATAAGTTTCCTAGGAAACTTGTAAATTGACGGAAAACCGTGAAACAACAAGCGAATTTACATCTTACCTGATAGTTTTTAGGAAACTTGTAAAATAACGTACTCAACTCAGGAAACTTGTAATTGGGAACCATTTTTGACACGTTTCCGAGTTTTGAATTTATAATTTAGGAAATTTGTAAGCTTCCTAATGGCTGCTAGTGAAATTTTTAACAGAACTAGTTACCGCTGATTGTTTAAGAAGTTGGTTGAGTAAAAAGCATGAATTTAAAGTAATGACAACGATTTAATATTTTCATATATAAACGAAGAACTGGCCTAAGAGCGTTTCAAAGAAGGGCTTCCTAGCCGTTAATCTTAAGTAATAATAAACGAAAACTACGAATAACGGATTTTTACAAAAGTTTCCATTTGCTAATCAACCAACCTTCTGATTTGCTTTTCACTCACTCAAATCACAGTATCGAATCACAATAAGATGAATCTTGAGCTACAGAATTAGTAGGTGGCGGTGGGTATGCAGCCGCTTCACCTAACAATCACTTAAAAAGCCTTTGGTTTCCTCTTGCGACAACCGCGGGACAAAACATTATGAGTGCAGTAAATTATTTAGAGTTTAAAATTTAACAATTATTGGTTAAGAATAGCACTAACATATTTCTTGCGGTAACCTATACGAACGGATGTCATTGGAGGTGACTAAGGTCTTTAGGGCTTTTTTAGTGTTGTTTTGGCGATGGGGTTGGAGACCTATCACCATGAATGTTTATATTACAAACTTTTCCCATTTAACTGCAAGAAGTAGCCATACTCCGACGCTAAGACTAGCCCTTCTAGGGATTTATTACCGTGAGTATAGGTTTGTAAGTAAGTATCGGTATTAAAACATTCTTTAAATTAAAACGGCATTAAAAATTATCTAGGCGGTATTCATACTATACAACTAAATGTATAACGATATAAATACACACATACATATACAACTTACATATACAAACAAATTACATACACACATACATATACCAACGGCTATAAATCCCTAGAAGAGGTAGCCAGAGCTAAGGAATTAGAAATTCCTCAGCCACTTTTGGAAAGTTGAGTGGGGAAAAGATGACGAGATTAAGGCAGTCGGTGATAGGTCTCCAACCACATCGCCCAAAAATCCCACAAAAGCCCCAATACCGTTAGTCGCCTCTTACTTACACCCACCGGAAGAAATGGGGTAGTGCTATTTTAAGCCGACACTACGCAGCAGCACAAATTATATTTAATAAATACTCTTTAAATGTTTTAACTTCATGTCAGTGACAGCAAATAATAGCAAATTAATAGATAGAGATAGATAGATAGCATAAGTAAAGTAAGAAAAATATTAGTGTTGATTGTAGAGTTGATAAAACGCGCGAATGCGTCACGTCACGTGACCGCCGCCGGCCAATCAGCATTGACTAACACCCCTCTCTTCGCGCCGCCGTCAGCGCTTCTTTGACAAGTTTCCTGAGGTGAGTCCGTTATTTTACAAGTTTCCTAAAAACTATCAGGTAATGTGTAAATTCGCTTGTTGTTTGACGGTTTTCCGTCAACTTACAAGTTTCCTAGGAAACTTATAAGTTAACGAGTTTGACGATTTTCCTGCGACATATGTTCAACTTGAAACATGAAATTTTGGCATTTGATTCTATTTATCACTGGACATTTTTTATTTAAATGTATCTTAGGAGTAATTTAAAATCTTGGGTACATTTCATGAAGTATATGTTTAGTCAGTTATTTGTACACATGGTATTTGTTTTAGAATTGGAATATATTAGATTGTGAATACATGAACAGATTGAAAACATGTGAATACTTGCAGTGTTTGCTAGAATTGTGCTCTACTGTGTGGGAGTTTCATGAGTATTTGTACTTACATCTGGATCAACTTCCTTGGCCAGCATCGTTAGTTCTTCCTGTGTCAATTTGGATAGAAGTTCATCAACATCCACCTCATCATAATTGGACAAATCACGTCCAAACAGTTGCGCCGGGGTCGTCATAGTCGTTGTTTTTGTTGATGACGACTTCTGTAATGCAACAGAGAAAATTCTTCCGTTAATTTATATTCTACACATTACATTGCACTTCTTTAACATTTGAATAAACAAAACGTAACACTTTGGTTATAAAAGAGAGCATAAATTTCAACTCCAATCAGGATTCACCACACCCAAAAACAATGCCTGATTAATTGCACTTGAAGTTCACTTAACATGGTACTAGAACTTAAAACATAGCACTATAAATATTCTTACACAAGTTATGAAGTATACTGAAATCCCAGGTATGACACTATTTTTTAATTAAAACAATATTATTGGATCAAATTACAGAACAGGACTAGTGGCCATACCATCTACCACCGTTGACAAATAAAGACTAAAAAAAAAGTAAAAAGACTGCAGACACCAGACAAGCTGTCAGCGAACTGACCAACTTAAACGTCAAGTACTGCTCAAACTGCGCCTAACCTATTCGTTCTATAAGTTCCGATATGTTCTGTTCATGAAGCTACTAACTAAACAGGAGAGAGTACTCACAAAAATATGGTAAACAAAAATGCAATTTATTACCATGCAATAAAGTTAATTATCTTTTAAAGACTGTCAAGCAGAGAAACGTCCTAGAACGAGAGCCGTGTGAGAGAGAAGTGTGTCCCGCTCGCACGGTTGCCAGTCGAGATTAAGTTCAAAGAAAAACAAATTAAACTTATTTATAGGGAGTATTTTATAAAAAGCAGGTTATAAACTGTTCCTTTTTTGTATTTTATTTTAATTATTATTGTCGCCTATCGATTTGGAGATAAATAATTGGTTAAGTTTGGCAAAAGGGATATTAATATTTGTCACGGGTATCCCCATCGAAACAAGATAAATGTGGTGTCCACAATTTATCATCTGTTTGAGTGTTTTGGAGCTTTTATCATTTAATAGTGATAAATATGGGTTCATGTTATGGAACAATAAATAAAATAACCTGTATCATCTCGAACTTTACCACATGAATGCATTAAACGATTTGAATTTGGTTTTGCTCAAAAAGTGGCTGAGGAAATTTTAATTCTCAAGCACTGGCTACCCATTCTTTTATAATATATTAATTAAGAATAAATATGTATAAAAAACACGTTGATTTACCAAAAACAATGTATATATGTAAATATAAGTGTTTTTATAATATATTTTTTTATAATGTATGTATGTAAATATAACTAATAAATAAAGGAAAGAAAAATTTCGACACAGGTGGGGATCGAACCCGCGACCTCGGGTATACGCCCCCGTCGCTCTGCCAATTGAGCTACCGTGTCAAAGGCTGCATCAGGTCCCCACATGAGGTTTTCATGAACAAAAACATTCAAAATATGTAAATATAAGTGTTGTTGTATCCTTTAGAGGAACTCTTATTTAAACACCAACAGATGGTCACCCTACTTAAAACGAGACACAGTTAGCTAGTTAGCCATCCTTTTTCAGGACACTTTAGGTCGCCAGCGCGCGTTCCTGTTTAAATAATACTTCCATGGTTCTGTTCTATACAATCACAACACTACGATCAAGCCCGTCATGTCAACATGCAAATTGGACTACTAATTCTTTGAAACTTCATTTGCATGATTCATACAATGCAAATGAAGTTTCAAAGAATTAGTAGTCCAGTCAAAATAGACTAAATTATGATCCAAGTTTGCATTAATTCCCAACAAGCTGGATTTTTGTGTGAGCCTTAAATACGTCATTACAAATGATATGTCAAAAGTCCCCATCGATCCCGCTTGTGCGTTGTTTTTTATTCGAGGTCAAAGGTCACAAATTTGAGTTTTTCGCGTATATCTCTGGAACAACGAGAGTTATCGAAAAATGGTTCGAACAAACTTTGTAGATCGTACAATTGTCTACAAAATATATCCTAACACTTTTTTTCTACAAAGCATTGCTTTCGAGATATCGTGATTTTGGACTGTAGGAACATCGTATTTTCAACTATATGCACACATTTCCGCACCACCTCTGAGGTAGTGTAGACGGCACTTTTTTTTAAACGTGGTTTCTCCAGTAGGAATACTCCACAAAATATCCTGAAATGCGTTCTCTCGATCCCACACAACACGATGTAGCAGGTATCCTCCATCGATGATGTAGGTAGCATTTGCACTTTCGATATCAATGTTCACACATTCAAAGCAATCATAAATGGCTGACTTCTGTGTCTTACGCATTCCAATTGCATCAAAGAGCGATAAAGGGTAAGGGGCTAAGTCGTACTCGAAGAATTTTTCAAGCTCATCTTCAAATGTCTTCGTAATACTCATGCGTTGAAATAATAATACAGGATCTATTGGGACCTTCTTCTCATCATGAATCTTCATGGTACTGTTCATAGATAATAGAGGTAGTACTTTATCAGCACGTTTCAATTTAATATTATTAAATGTTTGGCCCATCATTTTACTCATAGATGCAATATCCACTTCACGAGCATTATAGCAATTGATTTTATCATCTCCGACGACTCCATTTTCAATGGACATGATTTTGTGCAATTCAGGAAAAGGATCATGTGATGAAAACTATTCACGAAGTTTCTTGATGTCCATTCACGAAGTTTCTGACCCGAGAAATGGAGTATCGCAGGCAGATGTTTCTGAAGGCCAACCGCCCAATAGAATTAGGGAGGGACGATGACTCGCTCAGAATTGTATATTTTTTACGTACTTGTGTGCATGGGGCAAATAAAACTATGTTCTAATATGTTTTTTGTAAATGGTTAACTCGATGATGCATACTAGCCATGTATGAGTGCATATTCGTGTTTTCTATGTTTAAAATAGCCATAATTCGAGAACAGTGCACCGTACAAGAAAAAATGTTGAGATATTTTTTGTAGACAATTTTACGATCTACAAACTTTGTTCGAACCATTTTTCGATAACTCACGTTGTTTCAGAGATATACGCAAAAAACGCAAATTTGTGACCTTTGACCTCGAATAAAAAACAACGCACAAGCGGGATCAATGGGGACTTTTGACATATCATTTGTAATGACGTATTCAAGGCCCACACAAAAATTCAGCTTGTTGGGAATTAATGCAAACTGGAATGTCTATTTTGACTGGACTATAGTAGGTACCATATGAAATGTGAAATTAAATAAAGTTAAAGTTTTGTTCTTGAAATTAATTCATTGTTTAGTCAAACAAAGACAAAAAAAACTGTTCGAAATGGTGATAGTATTTCATTATTGCAAGCCATTAGTTCCCATTGGGGTAGGCAGAGACTATTGATCGCTAATGAATTCGATCCTGGCAAAAGTTTCTAGCTTCATTCGCATCCATCAATGTTTTCATACATGCTCTTTTATTCTTCATACGTCGGACACCTTCATGAGCACACTCCATTTTTAGGGTTCCGTAGCCAAATGGCAAAAACGGGACCCTTATAGATTCGTCATGTCTGTCTGTCCGTCCGTCCGTCCGTATGTCACAGCCAGTTTATTCCGAAACTATAAGTACTACATTATTGAAAATTGGTGCGTAGATGTATTCTGTAAACCGCATTAAGATTTTAAAATAAAATCTGAAAAAAAAACCAAAATTTTTAGGGTTCCCCATACATAGAACTGAAACTCAAAATTTTTTTTTTCATTAAACCTATACGTGTGGGGTATCTATCAAAAGGTATTTGAAAATGATGTTGAGGTTTCTTATATCATTTTTTTCAAAACTGAACAGTTTGCGCGAGAGACTTTTCCAAAGTGGTAAAATGTGTGTCCCCCCCCCCCGTAACTTCTAAAATATGGGCATGATAAAACTGAAAATAATATATGATGTGTATTACTATACAAACTACTAACGAAAATTGGTTTGAATGAGATCTAGCCAGTAGTTCTATTTTTAAACGTCATTAATCAAATTACTTACCTAACTTTTTGCTTTGTATTAATAACGGTAACAGGTATGACGCTATTCACAAAATATTGAGTTGTATATTTACTTTTAAAATAATTAATAAAATAAAAATAAAATAAATAATTAAGGGAGCTCCCATACAAGAAACGTGAAAAAAAAAGGTTATAATATTATAGTGTCTAATGTTGTATGGATAATGGTACGGAACCCTCCGTGCGCGAGTCCGACTCGCACTTGGCCGGTTTTTTAGTTTATTAGTCAATCAATAGTAGTTTATTCAATATTTGCAACAATCTTACCTTACCCTAATACTTATAACTATAATAGTACTACCTCACTACTAAAACACTACCTCACTGAAACGCTATAATACAGTTACAAATCAAAATATATATATTAAGTATATAAATATATATAAAAAAATAATGATATGTATATATTTATCGTATCATTATGTAATGTTTGTTATTAGTTTATTATTTTTAATTTAATAACTAGAACTAGAAAATTATGATGTACTTATTGTGTAGATAGTTATCCGTTTCACCTTGTTGTTGGACATTTAACTCACATGACTTTAATTCATTTACCTCTCCATTCGAAACTTGTCTGGAAGAGATCGCTTTTAGTGAAAAGACCGCTAATTGTAATTTTGTTATATTATTATGTTTATTTGTAAATGTTTCTCATTTTTGATGTGCAATAAAGAGTTTTCTATTCTATTCCATACTCACGGCTATGCATCCTAAATAAAGTTAGCTAGATCTGCGGAATACTCAATACAATAAAAAGCCCCGTTCCCTTACCCACGGTACCCGTGGAAATGGGTTAGAGCTATTCTTATTCGGAACGATACAGCTTAGCAATCTACTTTAATCAGAAAATGGACGTATATTTAATACATCTTAATTAAGACACGCATGAGTGATAAGAAGCTCAATTTGTCTATGGTCATAAAAGGTTGCAAAACTTTTTGACCTTGGCTTTTCCAGATTGGTGGCTTTAAGTTCACTATGAGACGCCACACGCCAATTATGATTAAGAGACGATTCCTATCCAATATGGACAAAATAAGATCATCGGTTTAAATAAAAACAGGGCTGCATTCCTAATAAAATTTATGGTTTAATTAAATTTAAAACTACTCATTGACACTTAAATTTATTATTTAGAATTCTTACGGTCGACCATCTTTATAACCATAGATAGAACCTCCTATTTAATGTTTTATGGTGCTATAGGACACAAGTGGAGACGGTCTTATAGCTTGCGATTGCAAGGCTAGGTTTCATATATTTTAACAACGCACGCAAGGTCTTATGATGTATTAAAAAAAAGACACCGAGCACTACCACAGCCATGTGTTTTTGTAAGGTTGTATTGAGTAGTTCATTTATCTAGGTTGTTATCGCGGTGAAGACAAGCATCATAAGCAAACTCTGCATGCAAGTATCAGATGAATACACTGTCCAGGTAAAAATTGGGTATTCTGAAAACCAGGTGACAAAATTTCACGTGATTATATCAAACGTACTAGTAACTCTACCACACCTATGGGGATGTATAGTACATAAAATGTTTATATCAACGTTTGACAAAAAAATTGAAACACAAAAGATGAAATGAATTTACGATTACGATAAGAAGGGAAATACACAAAGAAAGGTACTGGTTACAAATGTTTGTTAGTCAGGGATACGACGAATGCTTCAGAAGGATGGATATGATTTTCAATGTTCCTTTAAGCGATTTCGTGATAGCAACTACATAGTTTCGTAGCAGCGAAGAAGTTCGTTCAATGTGGTAACTATTTCTGTGTTTCCCAGAAAAATCAATACCAACCCCCATACTACCCCATTTTTAGTGCATTAAAGGACACATGTGCGTGCAGTGAATATGAATATGTATTTTCTAAGCGTTGGTTGTACCGTCTGCTAATCGTTAAGGGTTCTAGGTGGAAATGAAATGTAAAATATGTTTAACTTGTTCGGAAAAGGATTACAAAAAGAAATTTTAAGAAGAAGTAAACTAATAGTGATGTTTCTGCAGTTACAACCAATTATAGGTGATTGGCAGATCGCCAACGCAGTAGAAACAAGCCAGGGCGGCCCGCCCGTCGCCCCGCCCGCCCAGAGTCCGTCGAACCGCGTGATACTGTCGATTATTGATAACTCGAAATCATTCTGGGAACACTCGTCGATACTTTTAGACGTGATACGTTTAGAACCGCAGGGTGACTGGGCTACGACGAAAATAACTTTGCGGAAGAATAGTAAAGGCTTCTCAGATTTGGTGATGATATCTAAGATAATTACATTTTAGAACTTGAGCACTAATTCAAAACACTTGAAAAAATATTGTTTTACTTATATTTCCTTACCCATTGTCTATTTGCAAGGCAGACAATAAGTGTTATCGTCTGACTGCATAAAAGGTAAATTTGATTGGGTATTTTTTTGTATGCTAGTTACTCGAATAATCCGTTATTAGGCAATGAATTCCTAAACTTATGATAAATTGTTTCCAAGGTGAACCGCCTCAATTTTTATAGGGTTTGGTTGCGTAATTTAATTAAATATTTCAAAAGTATCAAAATGAATATGACGACAACTCCGCTTTTTTTATCGATTTTTGTATAAAAATTTGGGTCTCCGTCAAACGGCTATAAAGGCGGTTCCATTTTTGCTCAAAATATATATAGTCCTATAAATTGAACATTAGTAAGGGCTTTAACTATTGAAAATATTATCATAGTGGGATGTTGCAAGAATTATATGACTTTACTTGGTGAAAAAACTTATATAGCACAAATAGAGCAGCAAACAGCGGTCTTACCTCTGATAACAATTCGGTATGCAAAGTTTTTTTTTGGTATTTATTAAATATTTTTATTCGATAGCAAACACGAAAATAAAAGACTAATTTGAATATTTTTCATCTAAAATGAGTAATTGCAAAGTTATGATTTTTTAAAGATTGTTCAACTTTTGTACTTAATGACGTCATCGATCGAAAATATCACGTAGCGACATGCAAATAAAGCGAAATGTATAATAAAAATGTTGCTGATTGCAAAACATTTCACGAATTTGTGATCTCAAATGAAATTATTACGATTTGATACTAAACAAACTTTTCATTTTCGATATTTTATTTATAAACTGCAAAAACGATTGTCTTTGAAATAACGCTGAAGGCCAAATACTGTTACAGTATTTTGTTAAAATAACGGTCATCTTAGCTTTGTTTGATTTCATTTCAAGAAAATATGTTTTAAAAACATAATATCTCGAAATGGTTTCGTAATCAGCACCACTTTTGTAAAACTTTGCATACCGAGTTTGGCAGATCATTGCGGAGGAAATAGAAGAAGATTATAATGTTTTATGAGTCTGTTTTTTAGCGCTGTTTTCACTACTAAAATTGGCCTATACTTCGTTTTTAAAACGTACCCTTTTATGGATTAAATTGATAGAAGACACCAAACTAAACAACTTTGCCTATTGAATGCTTATCTAAAATATTGTAATTTTCAAAATAATTAAGCATTTCAAGGGAAAAGTTGTTTAGTTTGTAGTCTTTAATCGATTTAAAATATAAAAAGGGTATGTTTTAAAAACGAGGTCTAGGCCAATGGCCTACCGTGACAAGCCTAAACTCATCATAACCTACTAACCTACCTACCATAAGTACCTAGTCTCTGCTTTACAATTTATTCTAATGTCAATTTATCTTTTATTTATTACCACAAACTATATAGAGATTACTACGTTTATTACTGTCAAAACGACCGTAAACATAGCCGCAACAAATGAAAAATTTTGTCTGTTCAGAAAAGAATATCGATTCATATTTTGAAGCCCATTTGATGATTAAAGTCTCCTGAGTTCAAATTACCTAGATAGTGTTACGGCCAACAAAAATGAGCTTACCATACGGCCCACCATTAGCAGTGTCTCCTTTAATTCGGGCAGCCAGATGGGGCCTGTTCCTCGCAGGAATTATTTACGCTCGAGGCAAACAGAAACTCTACAACGCCCTCGAATCCGATTTCCGTGTTCAGGAAGCCAAGAGGAAGGTTATCCGAGATAAGGAAAGAGAAATAATGAAAAAAAAAATCGCTCAAGAAGAGGCGGAAAATGTTAAGCTATTTGAGAAAGGAAAACTGTTTTAACGCTTGGACATAATGGAATCTTTATTAAATTGTCTTATGTGGACTTGAATTATATGTACAAAATTTGAAAATATATACTAGTTTATGTACTCGCATTTACCTAATCCTAGTAGATGTTATAAAGCTGGCCCCAAGTAGCTCATGTGTTTTGCGTTGACTGAGACTGTAACCAAGAACACATCTAGTGCTATGAACTAGGACCACAAGCACACATCTAGTGCTATGAACTAGGACCACAAGCACACATCATGCCGCTTAGAATTTTCTATTTTACATTTTATTATAACCCATCACTATATTAATGTATTGGTAGTCTTTTGGCATTTGTAGCGTCTTGCCAATGGTTTTAAACATAACGAGGTGGTCTTATGTGATGAGCTTCGTACAAAAAATGTGATACCCCGCTGAAAAAACATATTATCCATACTAATATTATAAATGGGAAAGTGAGTTTGTTTGTTTGTTTGTTCCGCTTTCACGCCGTAAATACTAAACCGATTGCTTTGAAATTTTTCAGACGTGTAGTTAGAAGTCTAAATTAAATAATAAGGTACTTTTTATCCCGGAAAAAATATGTTCCCATGGGAAATCAAAAATATTGTTTGCTTACTAAATGCATTGGAGATGGCGCTGTGCATGTGCATCGTTTAAAACAACGTAAAATATTGTAAACTAATATAAAAATCAAAATTTAGAAGCTTAATGGTACGGTAATGGATCCCCGAAAATAAGGAACTCCCGAGGGATGATGTACTATTTTTTTATCGTATACATTTTTTTTTACATCTACTTTTATTGCAAACGAATATTAACATGTAAATTTAGAAGCTAAATGAAACGACGACGATTCCTTGAAACTAAGGAATCCGCAAGAGTTCTCATAGGAACATCAAAAAACCTTAACTCATATATGGCTCAAAATATTGCAGCGATTATTTTTATCATCGATGGAATTCACATCAGACACTTTGTTAATGTTCATTTTGGAAAGATGAAGGGGTTTCATCAATTTAAATGACAAATTTGTTTATCAATAGTAAGACTAATATGAAATAAAGCGTAATAAAAATTTGACACCGCCCCGGTAACGTCTCCGTGGCGTAGCGGTATAACTAACTACTATGAATATTTAATTAGAACTATTATGAATCAATCGTCCCGGGTTCGTATCTCAGGTAATTCAATCTTTTTGTAAAAAAATGATTTGTTAGCTTAAAATAACACTATATATAATAATAACAAGCACTATCCCTTCAATTTAGCGATTATTTTGGAAGGAGATCCACCACTAATCATCCCTATATTGCCGACCAATCGCTGCAAGCTCTCCCACTATCACCAACGGTCAGTGTAGGGGGCAGCACCGGGCCGTCGCCGCAGCGCCAAACTACTATCCGTATCTGTACTTACTAAAGATATTCTCATTTCTGAACATAAAAACTTGGTATATTTGTTTCATGATTCTTATGAACAATTAAAAAGGAATTTTTGGAACTCAACCCCTAACGGGTTGATATAGCAAATGAAAGTTAATATAGAGTTTTTTTACATTTTATAATTAAACTTGGTGCGATTGAATTTATGAAATCCATCTATCAATCATTCATGAATATATGCTAACAACCATAAATTCCATAAAAGGGTAGCCATAGCTTCGGAGATTCTTCATCCAATTTTGGAAATATATTGATAAAAGATAGGTTAATAAAGGTTGTTAGTGATGGGTCACAAACTGCATCGCCCAACAATCACTTAAAAAGCTTCAATGTCCTTTATGTCATTTACAATGCCCGCGGGATTATAAATATAAAAAACAGAAGTTGAGATAGTGTTTCGGTATTTTGGTATTATGTAAACTTGATGCAAAAAATGAAGTCCACGCGGACGAAGTCGCGGGGCAAAAAGCTAGTTTTAAATAAATATCCATACTAATATAATAAATGGGAAAGTGAGTTTGTTTGTTTGTTTGTTCCGCTTTCACGCCGTAAATACTGAACCGATTGCTTTGAAATTTTTCAGACGTGTAGTTAGAAGTCTAAATTAAATAATAGGGTACTTTTTATCCCGGAAAAAATATGTTCCCACGGGAAATCAAAAATATTGTTTGCTTACTAAATGCATTGGAGATGGCGCTGTGTATCGTTTAAAACAACGTAAAATATTGTAAACTAATATAAAAATCAAAATTTAGAAGCTTAATGGTACGGTAATGCATCCCCGAAAATAAGGAACTCCCGAGCCATGATGTACTATTTTTTTATCGTATACATTTTTTTTTACATCTACTTATATTGCAAACGAATATTAACATGTAAATATAGAAACTAAATGAAACGACGACGATTCCTTGAAACTAAGGAATCCGCAAGAGTTCTCATAGGAACATCAAAAAACCTTAACTCATATATGGCTCAAAATATTGCAGCGATTATTTTTATCATCGATGGAATTCACATCAGACACTTTGTTAATGTTCATTTTGGAAAGATGAAGGGGTTTCATCAATTTAAATGACAAATTTGTTTATCAATAGTAAGACTAATATGAAATAAAGCGTAATAAAAATTTGACACCGCCCCGGTAACGTCTCCGTGGCGTAGCGGTATAACTAACTACTATGAATATTTAATTAGAACTATTATGAATCAATCGTCCCGGGTTCGTATCTCAGGTAATTCAATCTTTTTGTAAAAAAATGATTTGTTAGCTTAAAATAACACTATATATAATAATAACAAGCACTATCCCTTCAATTTAGCGATTATTTTGGAAGGAGATCCACCACTAATCATCCCTATATTGCCGACCAATCGCTGCAAGCTCTCCCACTATCACCAACGGTCAGTGTAGGGGGCAGCACCGGGCCGTGTCGCCGCAGCGCCAAACTACTATCCGTATCTGTACTTACTAGAGATATTCTCATTTCTGAACATAAAAACTTGGTATATTTGTTTCATGATTCTTATGAACAATTAAAAAGGAATTTTTGGAACTCATCCCCTAACGGGTTGATATAGCAAATGAAAGTTAATATAGAGTTTTTTTACATTTTATAATAAAACTTGGTGCGATTGTATTTATGAAATCCAACTATCAATCATTCATGAATATATGCTAACAACCATAAATTCCATAAAAGGGTGGCCATAGCTTCGGAGATACTAATTCTTCATCCAATTTTGGAAATATATTGATAAAAGATAGGTTAATAAAGGTTGTTAGTGATGGGTCACAAACTGCATCGCCCAACAATCACTTAAAAAGCCTCAATGTCCTTTATGTCATTTACAACGCCCGCGGGATTATAAATATAAAAAACAGAAGTTGAGACAGTGTTTCGGTATTTTGGTATTATGTAAACTGGATGCAAAAAATGAAGTCCACGCGGACGAAGTCGCGGGGCAAAAAGCTATTATTATATAATTAGATTTTGCTGTGAAACCTCATGTGGGGATTGTTAACCAGGATGTTGCGAGTTCAGGACTCGCAACATCCCGGTTAACAATCCCTATAGCAAGCACGAGCGCTATTTTATCGACACGATAACGGTTAGAATGAGATGGCAGTATACGATACTAAGTAAGTGCGTAAGAGATGGCTGCTTTATCCCACGCGATAACTAGTTTAAACACCGCTCGTACTAGCCGGGGTGTCGAAATTTTTCTTTCCTTGATTGATAAGTAAATATTTTTTTTATATACTTTTGTTTTAGCTTATATGTTTAAAACAACGCTATAATCATAAACGAATGTGACATCTAAGTTAATAATCGAAGCATTACAAGATATTCTAAGTGCCAGTGCGACATTTTTGTGTAGTAGAAAAGTCCATATTAAGATCAAGTATAAAACGTATTCCCGGAAAGGATTCCATTTCGTATATAGTACACATTATTCGGAGTTTTAACTTAGGTTTACCCAAAAAGTCATAACGCTTAGCATTTCTTTCTAGTAATTTACGTATTGTACTGTTAAATTAAAAAGTGGAGGAGGAATTGTTTGTTCTAAAGCTCCGGCTACCCTTTTGGGATTAGGATCAATAATACGTCTACGGCAGGTGAAGTAGTATACCTAACTCTACCTAGTATTAAAATAGATTTTTCTACTTTACTGTAAGTCTGCCGAGTCTGGCTTTAAGAATTAAGAGAAAAAACTACGATCTGAGGTTCAAACGCTGATGCACTCTCTTTTTTGAAGAAGTCTCGCACCCCCAAATTATCCCTTTTTAACATGTTGTTGCATGCAGCATATGTTTATTAATATTTTAAATACTTATTGAATTGCTAACTATTACATTAGTTTTTTGCGAAGTAAAAGATAATTGTAAGTTGATTGCATGAAGTGGTTGCTTATGCCTATGTTAAATTTATTCAGTAAAAAGTTATACGAAGCAATACACTTAGGTAACAGTGAAGGTCCACAGAGCGTAACACTACCTACATTAAACGTATCGCAACCTCGGATACCCTTTCTGGAGTACAGTTACTCGTATTACAGATAGTAACTCGCTTGCGATATAAATCAACATTTTCAAATGAAACTTGCCTTGCACACGATATTTTGCAACATTGAATTCGTAGTAATATGTTAGTGCGTGAATTCGTGACACCAATACCAAGCAAATGTCAGAAATTGTGATGGAATCTAGATACATTCATTTTATCTAGTTTCTCCTAAGAAAAAAATACCATATTTTAAGTTGATAAGGATTGTGAAGAGGATTGTGAAGCTTTGATTTTTCATTCTAGGGTTTTTCGAGACCGATTACGAGTAGAAAATCAATTATCTCGCGGATCGTACAATTTGAAGTTATCTACGTGAACCGCTAGGAAAAGGAAAACATGCAGATTCTATCTAAAACTGTTAATTTTTAGCAACGAACACTTATAGAGCAACAAAAATATCAAATCACTTCACATCTTTGGCATATCCTTGACCGAGTAAATTTCAAAGGTGATAAAAGTGTTTTCCGCATTTAATTTGATATAACGAGTACAGAAAATGTTTTAGTTGACGATGTTAATGGGTATACACGCAATATTCACATCACATACTGCTGGATAAGAAGGTTGTCCGCTAAAATAGTTTATATAGGAATTGAGAGTAAATTGAATCAGTAAAACTGGTGGCGCCAATAATTGGTCGAAGATTATTCATTTATTTACAATCTGCCTGCCCCCTATCACGTGAGTACACTGTCCATGCAAAACGTGGGTACTCTGAACACCAGGTGACCAAGTCACGTGATGTTCAGAAGTATTAGTACCTCTGCCAACCCCTTCGGGGATATTCGGCGTAAACGTTTATATTATGTTATGTTATGTTTTTATAAAGTACATTGGTGTCAATGTTCGCAAAATTTTTTGTCTGTGCTTTTTAAAATATATTTTTAACATTGTGGGGTATCGCTACCAGATGAGATTGTTGGAGCTTTTTTTATGTAATAGCCAATAGAAACGCCTAGCCTATAACCCCTGCCGTAGCAGCCTTTTAAGTGTTGTAAAAAAAATATTTTATTATAAATTTGGCAATGTCGTTTTTGCGTGGTTTGGATATATGATGCAAATAGTTCGTGTCCTTAAATAATTTAACCAAAAATAATTTGTACTCAATCTTTTGCGCAAAAAATCTGTCATGTAATAAAATATAGACGAATAAAGACCATTAGTCAAATGAAGTTGATTGTATTTTATTAGTGAAAGTAATGGCAAAATTAGATTTTGCGTCAACATACATGTTGCAGACTAGAAATATCTTGTCGGAATGCGGAATGTTAAATTTTATATTTACAAATTAAATTGTATGTCAATTAGAACGATATACTCAGCAGGGCCAATGCTCGCGTTGACTTACATACAAAAACAGTGAAAAATAATTTTGTGAGGTGTGTAATGTGGAGTTGTAAGAGGTAACATAGGGTCAAATACCAATGCGATTTTTAAGTGATTGTTGGGCGATACGGTTGGAGACCCACTACCAACAACCTTTATTCTACAATACTTTCCCAAATAAACTTCCAAAAGTGGTTGGAGTTTTTCTAATTCTAAAGCTCTGGCTACTCGTTTTTATATGTACATATACTCACATACATACATATACTCCCCGTGAGTATATGTATGTATGTGTTTTGTGAAATAAAAGACAAAAAGAGGAAGTTATTACTCGTACTCCTGTCTCAAGTTGAACGATACGAAAAATATGCAAAGTGCCGATTGTTTTGGTCACGCTTGGTTTCTTCCGCTTCATAATTATCGTTGAGCGTTGCGTAGCTCAAAGTGTATCAATAACAGTAAACATAGTATACTGCCTGTTGATTTTACTAAATTAAGACTAACTAAAAGTGAACCTAAACATCTATTCTTATTTGTAAGCTAACCAGCCAGCGTCGTCATTCCATGGAATACATATGTTTCCGGCATGGAAAGGACGAACGAGCGCGTAAAACAGTTGTGTTGGGATGAGGAAACTAGTCTGTCTATTTGCCAATTAAAGCATATATGTTGCGAACATTACACTTAAACACGAAACACTTTCATACAGAAGATAAGGCATTTCTGAATAGCAAGTATTATACATCAATACAAGCTACGCAATCAATATTACATATTTTTTTCATATCTATTGATTTTGATTCGTGCTTTAGCTCTTAGGTTGTATTAGGAACATAATATATGAGGCAATTAGAGATTTTAAATAATTGATAACTAACACGAACCACCTTTATATTATAATCTTTTCACGACACAAATATCGAATGAGGTCCAGGAATTTGTAATTCTTATGCTCTGGTTACCCATTTATGGGATTTCAACACTGAGTATAGGTAGGTAATTCGGTATGCAAAGTTTTACAATAGTGGTGCTGATTACGAAACCATTTCGAGATATTATGTTTTTGAAACATATTTTCTTGAAATTAAATCAAAAAAAGCTAAGATGACCGTTAAGTAAGTATTTGACCTTCAGCGTTATGTCAAAGACATTCGTTCTTGCAGTTTATTAATAAAATATCGAAAATCATAGGTTTGTTTAGTATAATATCGCAATAATTTTATTTGGGATCACAAATTCGTGAAATATTTTGCAATTAGCAACATTTTTACTAAACATTTCGCTTTATTTGCATGTCGCTACGTGATATTTTCGATCGATGACGTCATTAAGTACAAAAGTTGAACAATCTTTAAAAAATCATAACTTTGCAATTACCCCTTTTAAATGAAAAATATTCAAAGCAGTTTTTTATTTTCGTGTTTGCTATTCAATAAAAATATTAAATAAATACCAAAAAAAAACTTTGCATACCGAATTATAAAGCATAATTATTCGACAGTCACTTTAGCACACATGGTAAAAAAGAGAAGAGGTCAAAAGTATTTAATCACATTGTAGCCAATCATAAAGTCTCAAGATTCCAATCGCTGTGAACTGTTGGTCCTATCCTACCACTCTTTTCGGCAAGTTAGACTTCCAGATCTTTTTTCCTGCTCATCACCCTTGGGCTCTGGTGACGAAATCTATTATTTTGAACCACTTTGCACGACGTTGGATTTGGAGTAAAACAGCAGCCACAGCTGCTCGGACTTTGTCGATTAAAATAAATACATAAATCGGTGACAAGTTAAGTCAACCGCATCTATTTAGTGCGTAAAGATAGAATTGAAAAGTAATGAGAGTAATGTCATCATCAGTTATTTCACTTCGCCTTACGCCTAGCTATTTGTGTTGAATTATTTGTACACACAAGTTTGTTTCATGACTATTTTAGGATCGCAACGTATTTACTCCGTTTCCCAAAATGTACAGCTATCTTGCAATGCCTACAAATCTATTTTTGATTTCCTAGTTCACTACTCAACAATGTTTTATTTAACATGCGCATTATATTCAAAACACGACTCTACCGTCGTAATGTTATGAGCTTATTCTCCTTGGTGGTAAAATTTTCACACGGACAATTTTCGTAGAATTTGGTATGTTGAGCTATTAAACCATGTAGTTCAGTCGTATTTAACGATTGCATGGTTTTTAAGCCTTAATTTAATGTTAACATGCTATCGTCTACGTCTGTTATAAAGTGTACCAACAGAATTCGATGATTCCAGAGGTAACCGTGTTATGGAAGAAGTAATTTTATCATTTTATTTTCTACTGGTAGCTTGGCCTAGTCAATCAAATCAAGATATGGCATTAAAAGACCGTCAAAAAATCAGCGACGAAGGTTTTTTTTACTTAAATATTGAAGATATATGATATAGTCATTCAGTTATGAGCCCTGGACATTTTAAGTTAACCGTTGAAGTGAAATAAAATTCAAAGAGGTTTATATTAAAGGAACACTATTTTATCGCCTAACAAGACGTATCATTTGTTGCTTGCATCGTTCGATTTCCATGATTTTTACTTTGATGCATTCAATTTTCAACACAAATATTTTCAAACCTTTGTCACCGCCGTAATTGCTGTAAGCCAACAGTAAAATACAGTAACACATATGGTCCCTGGGACCAATAAAGCCAGCAGGTACACAAGCTATGCTTGAACCTACAAACAAACTATCGATCTCTATTCACGGAAGACTGAATGTTAAAATGTTAGCAGTTAAGCCAGGTGGAATCTTCCTAATTTCTTAATAATATAATCTGTTAACAGCGAATTTCAACTTCTATAAAACCACCTCCTCAAATCAGATGCAAATACAACGCCGGTGTCTTGAAAGTAGAACTGTGGATAGTTTAACTAAAACGAATTTATTTCGTTCACGTTAACTCATATCTGCAAGTAGTATTATTTAGTTGTCTTTAGCAATTAACACCTTCTGTCAGATGTCAGCGCGTCTACGAAATTTTGAAGATTTCAACACATGCTGGCAACTTGCGCGACTACTAAGACTGTATGTATCCCGCATACCGCATGTTTAAGAGCAATGGTTAAATTTTGAATGTTGAAATTGTAGGCCCATCTCATTGCTTGTACCAATTATATTACCCACAGAACCAGCTCTTTTTTGTCCATGTGGAAATATACGTTTATTTACCTTGTATCATTGTATTGAATTTATATATGTATAATATTTGAAAAAAACTGAATAATAGCAATTTTAAAGGTTACTATGTTGCATTTGGAAGCAAAATTTTCCACTTACACAATATTTTGCCTAAGTAAAATGAAAACAAAATAAGTATTTTTTTTAAAGGCGTGAAAGGAAAGGAAAAGGGATGACTTTATTATCCTCACCAAATGTAACTTTTTTAGATCAACCCTGAAATGATGAAATATTAAATTTTCACACCATTTGAAGGAAACGTATTTTGTCAGTTTTAGCATTTCAGTTACCAAAAAGTATACTTAGTGGTCCGCCCTGACTTTTATGACAAAATGGTTCTAAAAGTTTTAGGTACCATTAGTAAAATACATACATACATATACTCACGGCTATAAATCCCTAGAAGGGGTAGCCAGAGCTAAGGAATTCGAAATTCCTCAGCCACGTTTGGAAAATTGAGTGGGGAAAAGATGGTAAAATAAAGGTTGTTGGTGATGGGTCTCAAACCGCATCGCCCAAAAATTCCTTAAAAGCCCCAATACCGTTAGTCGCCTCTTACGTACACCCACCGGAAGAAATGGGGTAGTGCTATTCTAAGCCGACACTACACAGCAAAAATATGATTTCAAAATAGGCTGAGCAGCTTCAGAGCCTAATCAATCTATATATCGACAAACAAACACGCAGACAAATCTTGCCTCTCCATAATAAGTAGCCATGGTTTGGTAAATTTATCTTCCACAAAAGATCATGTTTTAAAGGAGAACGTTTATAATATATTAACACAAAAATTAAATAGAGAAAGAAACCAAGAGTTACAGAATATTATGAATGCGTCTTTAAAAATTAGAATACATCTTCATTGACTCACGTCATCATAAACTAGTCGAGAAATGTCCCTTATATTTTAAAGACGGCCTATTTTCAACTACAAATATGCCACTATTAGATACGAGTACGTTGAACTCTTTAGTTTTGGGAAATACACGCTTACTTTTATGTTTTATTAAATTGGGTTGAAATCGTGCATCAAACACTATTAGTAGATTACATTTTAACAAAATAATAATAAAAGCTGTGTCATTTTTGTATTCTGAATTGGTGATTCAATCATTTCAATTTTCTATATGTCTGAGTTTAACGTCTGGTACTGGCTTGATAAATAATTATAAACAATTAAGAAAATCCGCAAAATACACTCAGATTACAGAGAACTGATGCTATTATGACTATTTTTATTTTATTATAAACATACTTAAAAGAGTCGCATGTTCTTATGAACACTAATTGAGAAGATAATTATTGAAGGCTAGAAAAAAGACGATAACGTTCTATTAAAATCTATTACATGTATTTTCATTTCGAATTATATATGGATGGTTCTTTTATACTCCACCTGTTCCGTTCCGTTCCTCCTGATGGCATGTAGGACTTTCCTTAAAACTCTAATTAAAGTTTGATCATAGAAACAAAACCTGATTTGTAACATTGTCAAAATAAAGCGCGTATTTCTGTAAATAGGTCATGCCAACAATGAATCACCTAGTACAGTCCGTTACTGTTGTTTTCCAAACATATTACTACAACTCCAAATTGGAGCTACCTTATTATGGGCCTCGCATTATTGCAATTCCGTTTTCCTGTTTTGTAATACATCAGAAAACAGAAAAGCTAAGGTTGTAACTTTTGTACTTTTTACAGCTAGGTCTAGAAAATAAAAACGAAACGGAGAGGTCTCCCGCAGGTTTCGCAGGAGGCTTTTATTTTCATCGGACCAGTATTTACCATCTTTGCCTAATTTCTAAGTTTCCTAATTCCTTTTATGTATACTATATGTGTTTCAGTCGTAATCGTAAGTATAGGTAAGGAAAGGATAAGGAAACTAAACAAACTGTCTTTTACAAAACAAATAATTAAATCATTTACATCAAAGGTACAGCAACACACATTTACTCATGAGTAAGTACATTAATTTATTATTAGTTTATCAGAGCTTTGAAATACCTAGAACCGTTAAGAACGTCATGCATTTAAAATAGTTACTATCCGTTTAGTTCAAGCTTCAAGAAATTACGAAGGTGGGTTTAGATATTTTAGTTTAAATATTTACGACAAGTTGCCTTACTTTAATCATTAATGCCATAGTCTTACACATGGTGAATCGCGGGTTGGCAGACTACTACTATACTACCGTGATGCGTGTAAATATCTTAATTTAGATGATTGTTGCCTGTAATATCCTAACAAACTATGTTTAAACTAACAAATCGTTTTTTGAATAAAGCGTAGACATACAAATTTTAATTATATAGTATGACGTACATATATACCCACGGCTATAAATCCCAGAAAGGGGTAGCCAGAGCTTCGGAATTAAAATTTCTCAGCCAATTTTGGAAGTTAAATGGAAAGGATTTTAAATAAAGGTTGTTGGTGATGGGTCTCCATCTACCCAACTATAAAATAATAAGCCCCACTACCCTACGTCTTTTTAGAATTTCATGAATTAGTGTTAAGAGCACGTTGTATATATCTTTATCGCTCACCGATAATTCTTAAAGTAAGATCGTCCTTACTAGCTTCTTACCGGAGACGATTAAGAAATGAGACCATAAGATACTTGACAAATTCGAAACAAAATTAAATAGCAGAAACTCAATCTCGATGTAACGACCAATCATAAACTAAGTTCTTATTGTTGGCAACTTTTGTTTTCCAAAGAGCTATATAGAATGGAGGTTACATGGAGTCACGATTTAGTTTTAATGCCAACTTAACGCGCAGAGACCCGTTCTAAATCGGTTGGCTGCGCACGACCTGAGCATAGTACGAGTTCACGAATAACAATGTGTTAACACAAAGGCTTTCATCATGAGGTTCTATAGCTTTATTATTTTGAGAATACTTTATATTCGTGACTTTTAGTATTGAACCATTATTTAAAAACGAATCCGATCAAGACAGATACTCGTCGTACCCTTTTGCATTATAAAAAGTACAAACCAAGCCAGGCGGACAATCCACGAGGGATATGGGGGTATGGCACAAGGAAAAAGATGTAGGTAAATCTTTGATATAACTGAATGATAGAGTTTGAAAGTAGACGATGTTATGAAATCGAGAAAGGGGATGCTAAAGTGGTTGGGTAATTCAGAACTGAAGCATAGCTGAAAACAAATAGAGTCACAACAAGGAAATAAGCAGGTGTTGTACCTGAGGCCTGAGGGCAACCAAGAAGAACATTATATGAAGATGAAATCCCTGATTTGTTGAACTAGGGCCGAGTTCGCAGCATTCGAGCATTCAACACCAACAGGATTTGAGATGTTGATTGATGAATTAATTACTTATTGTGGTAGATAGAGTGAAGAAGGTAATTATTATGAAACAATCTGGGATATGCGTTAGATATAGCATAGAAATGCATCATTTGGTATCATGACGTTAATAAAAAGTTACAAATATGCAGTATCATGGAGACAAAGGTTTAGTGTATCTCAATGTAATTAAAACAAGACAGCATTAGAATTTTGAATAGACATGATATAGCACTGAATAAGCGTTTATTTAATTCAAGTCCAAAAATAGTATTTCCGATTTCCGAGTTTAGTTTATTGAAAACTTCACCTCGCGAGTTTTAGCTACAGTTCATTGCCCCGCAGAGCCAAAGAGCGCAGAGTATTCTTGGAAACGATCATAAAAGGCAAAACAAAGATCAAGTCTTTCTCTTTATGTCTTTATGTCGGGAAGGGAATCACTGATTGTATGAACTTCTATTGCACATATTAACAGTGCATACACCAAAATCTTAACTTATCTGTTCCCATGGGATTGGATCTTTGGTTACATTACGGGATAAACTATGATAGTCGTTTAAATTTGTTTTATAAATGTGTATTATTTTTTACATTCATATTTAAATTAGGTCATATATTTGGCAAATTATCATCCTTTCTAATATGTAGATGCCAGCCTTTTATTACATGCTATACTGTTGTGTTGATGTTTATTCAATTGTAGCAGTAAATACAGCATTGTTTTTATGCTGCACTGAGCGGTATCAATAATTTGACGAAACCAATTAATTCTCTATGTTTTTCTAAAAGTGATTTTCCAGGATTTTACACCGCTCTTTTTGCAGTTCTGGATTATTGGGAACTTTCTCTAAGTATTTTTTCTAAAACGGGATGGAACAAGAGAAGAAAACAATTGAGTTTTTTTCACAATTCGTATTTCTATGTATTTTTTTATTTTTTTATTAACGTGGGTGTGGAAATGACATGGACTTATTAATTAATCTGAAGCTGTTAAAATTTGTTTATCGGATAGGTAGCCATGATATTACACACACACAGTTTGTATAAGTTAATTGTTTTTGATATGGGTTACGTAATGCACTTATTAACACAGATTTTAATCAGGACGACTTTTTAGTTCAGCTAGATGCAGTGCCAATCTGTATTGCTCTCAAGCATAACTTACTTGTGTCTTCTAAATAAAAAAAAAACTACCCATATACCAGAATTAGCGTAAGTCGTTGTTTGGCCCTTGTGATTGGGACATAGAGATATAGATGGTACTAGTGTACTATTATTTTGTATGATAAACACATATTTTGGCTACGGTCTAGCACTTAAAATAGACAGTAAGGCGTAGAGTTAAGCTCTTGTAGAGTTAGAAGTTTTGCTCTACATGAGTTATGAATGACTGCGACGTAAGGCTCCATATTCTGAGCTATATGTGTATTTTTAACAATTGAATTAAAAATCAGGAGGCCAATCGTAATTTCCATGATATCGTCTCCGCTTCTGTCCAATAGCACCAGAAGTACATTAAAGACGATTATGAAAAGTAGAATCTAGGGTTTTAAAGATGGTGGACTGCATAAGGTCTCAAGAATACATTTAAGCGTCAATGAGTAATTTGCGATGATGAACTTGAAACATTTGTTATTTTGATATAAACTGCATTGACAGAACTATTGTATCAATCTTTCATCTCATCGAAAAATGCAATTCCATTCGTTATTATGACGCCGTCTAGAGTATTAACTTGCCAATTCGCCTTTCATATAGTTTAATTGAGACCATTATTTTTTAATTATAGAAGCATTTTTCAACATACTCCAAAATACATTCACAAATACATACATACATACATATACTCACGGCTATAAATCCCTAGAAAGGATAGCCGGAGCTAAGGAATTAGGAATTCCTCAACCACTTTTGGAAACTTATGTGGGGATGTTTAAATAAAGTTGTTGGTGATGGGTCTCCAACCGCATCGCCCAAAAACCCCTTAAAATTCCCAATACCGTTAGTCGCCTTTTACGTACACCCACCGGAATAAATGGGGCAGTGCTATTCTAAGCCAACACTACACAGCATATACATTTTTTTCTAAATAACATAAATAACATAAACATAACATAAACGTTCACGCCGAATATCCCCGAAGGGGTTGGCAGAGGTACTAATACTTCTGAACATCACGTGACTTTGTCACCTGGTATTCAGAGTACCCACGTTTTGCATGGACAGTGTACTCACGTGATAGGGGGCAGGCCTATCGCCGTTTTGTACGAATACACTGTCACATGACTAAGTACAACTCAGCCATGTGGGTTTCCTCACGATGTTTTCCCTCACCGTTAACAACCGTGATAAATTAACCACACATAAGTCTTTAGAAAAGACAAATTGGTGTAGGCCCGACCCAGGATTTGAACACTAGTCGTTTGCACGAAAACCGAGTGTTCTACCCACTGGGCTATCACGGTTGCTTGTTGTTTTTTCTAAATGATATTTATTTTACATAAATATTTAAAAACAATGAGAAACAGCTAGATATAATTTGCCATATCAACATAAACTATTTTGGCAATTATGATCTTTTAGAAATACACGATTTAAAAAATAAGAATGTCTATAGGACCGTATGATTTATAGTAGAGGTGACGTTTGTCGTCAGAAAGTTCGCCTTCACCTTGACGGTACCTGCTTTATCTCAGGAGAGGAATTGACAACGCCCGTGACCAAGCCACTCGCCTCTCCAAAATAAACATTCTTTGCGATACAACTTTCTATATTTATCATTCTAAAAGCATGTTTTTTCTATGTATAGCACTCCATCAATTTATTGCACTCATCCTTTGCTATATTATGTCATACATGTGGTCTAGACTAAAACGCGTGATGGTACTATTATAAATTACGTGCGAGAGACTAATGATTTAGTGACTAAGAGCACTTCCTGTTGAAATTTATGTAGGAATTTGTATGCAGCAAGACCAACTGCGCAAATTAGTCTGGCAAATCCACTGAATACAGAGGAATGCTTACTGTGGTGGAGGTTCGCTGCCTGGAGGAGGTGGTGGTGATCGTCTCCACCGTCTCCTCGATCTCCTCCTCCTCCGTGTCGTAGTCGTTCTTGTCGCCCCATGGCCCATACGACTCCGTCATCCTGCACTCGGTAAACCGCACCCACTACACTAAAGCCGAGAACTTTTTCGTCACACATTAACTGCAGTTGCACTGATCGAGGGTCACGAACTTTGAACAAATATCGGTTTAATTTTATGACGTTTCGGAGGCATTTAAATCCAGAGAATGCGTCGCGTAGTTTTCCGGAGCGCGGATTATTAAGTGGTGCTCCAGTTAATATCCGACGGGGCGTGAGAGGCGGCCAGTGCTGATGTTGCTCAAAATCCCACTGGAAAACTGAAATAACCGCGGCTAACAAAAAGCATCGGCCAAAATATTTCACGTGCACGATTATTATTAGTTGGACGATCTAGTCGACAGCGATAAGTGTTTGCGGCTCCACAAAGATCGTGAGATTAAATCGTTGAATCTCCAGAACAATAAACTCTTATACATTTCTCGCATACTTCAGTTGCTTTCCGCGTACACAATTTTTAAAGATGAAAGTAGTCATCTAGTATCTTACTGACCCCATAGTTGATTTGGCAACGGATTGCTATTGTGTCATCACATCCACTTATCATAGTGATAGAATTAATATAAGATTAGAGTTGCAATTTTTGTACGAAACCGTCCTTCGTGAAATAACTCAGCTCTTTGAATAGCAACACATTTATTTATTCGGTAATATTTCAGTGAACGTATTATACGCGTACTACTTTCTATTTTAAAACATTTTCATACAGTTTCTAATCCTCAGTTTCAGCGCAGTTGCGAAGGATTTCTTAGAAGAGCTCTTTAAGCTTGGGCAATAAAGCATCGTGAGTACAGGCTGGTACCTACTACTTTATATCAATAATAAGGACACTATTCACGTACAATTATTTTTTTATTGTTATTTTATCGAAATTGTTTAGTGATATATGCGTATAATAACGATAGACTGCTAATTGATACTTACGTAATAGTGAATAATTTATTTTGAAGATGCCCATTGTAAGAAGTTTGTAATATGCAATTCAGCTTACCTGGAAAAGGAAAAAAAACTTTAGTTCAATCATCAATGAAAAAGACGCCATTTATATTATTTTTTTTATCAAAAGCGGAAACATTTAAACGAGTTTTGAACTAGAACTTCTGTCTCTTTTTAAAGTATGGATACTATAATAAGGTGTTGTGTAAACTTATGTTTTTAGCGGAGACCGTCAAGGATTTCCCTTTTGATCGTTTTTGTGTAAGTTTTTATTTGACTACATATTTTGAGCCGCTTCAAAACCCAATAAATATAAATAAAGAGATTTATTCGACATTTGTGGCAACACAGTAAAAAAAACAACTTTTACAAAAATATTTTAATTGATTTTATTAAATCTAAATATTTAGCTCCGCTGCGATAGCAAATGGGTGCTATGCTGGCACAGCACTACGTTGAGAGCTTATCAATTAAGGAAAGAAAAAATTTCGACACCAGCAAGACTCGATCCTGCGACATTCCTTCTTCTTTCTTTCCTTAAATAATTAGTAAAAAATTATGGAGTTTCCACATGAGGTTTTATGCACAAAAAAGTCTAATCACGCTGAGAGCTGTTTGACTCCCAACACTGATTTTCAGTCAATCAATACTATCGTAGATCCACTCAAATGGAAACACCTTAAGAAAACCCTATTGAAAGTTTTTTTTTATCCTTTACAGTTTGAAAGGGAAAATTTGGTGGTAATTTTAACCCTCTCACAAGGGGTTTTCCGAGTGGGTTAAAAGGGAAAATTCTCTTATTTGTAGGGTAAGTGCCATGAAAATTTAATTGATCACATTTATTCATTTGAATAAGATTTCCCTTTTAAAAGGGTAAGCCTAATAAATGGGAAAGCCAACTAAGAGAGTTGCTTTTTGAATTGGGTTTCCCTTTAAGTTAAGTTTTTGAAATGAAGCCGCTCATCCGGCTCTGGTTTTTGGGTAGTGCGCCATATTACATAATTGAATAATAAGATATAATTTTGTTACTTTCTTTTTTGTTCTATGTGAAGTTTTGCCGTGTAGTGTCGGCTTTGAATAACACTACCCCTTTCTACCCGTGGGTGATCGTAAGAGGCGACTAAGGGTAGGGGCTTTTTAAGTGGTTTTTGGGCGATGCGGTTGAGAGATGGAGAGTTGGGGACCCGTCACCAAAAAAAAAAATATTATTTCCCAATCAATATCTTTTTCCCAATCAACTTCTAAAAGTGGCTGAGGAATTTCTCATTCCAAAGCCTTGGCTACCCCGTTAAGGGATTTATAGCCGTTAGTATATGTATGTATGTATGTGAAATATTATATGTGTTATTTTTTTAATAACATTATTATTTTTCAAAAATGTTTACAGTTAAAAACTACCTTGTTATATATATCAAGTTCAATTATATAATTGAATAAACGTGCCAGCTATCTTAGAACCTTCAGGTTTGCTACGTGATGATGGTAAGAGGCCTGACGGGATGTCATTGATACCATGGAGGAATGGGAAGACGCTTGTGTGGGACGCAACTTGTGTTGATACGCTGGCGCCTTCCCATTTGTCAGGGTCTGCGGCTCGGGCTGGAGCTGCGGCTCATGAAGCCGAGGGTCTTAAGAAACGTAAGTATGGCTTCCTTGACGAAAGTCATATTTTTGTTCCTTTTGCTGTAGAGACCCTCGGCCCATGGGGTCCAGATGCGCGTAGATTATTCAAGGATATATCTACGCGCCTTGTTGAAACTAGTGGGGATCCTAGGGCTGGCACGTACTTTGCCCAAAGAATAAGTATAGCCGTTCAAAGGGGCAATGCAGCCAGCCTTTTGGGAACCCTTCCCCCCAGCGGCAGTGATTTTGAAAATATTTTTTATATTGTTTAATTATTATTTCTATCTTTTGTATATATATTTAAAACTCATAGTTTAAGATTGTATTTAAATGTTAATTACTGTATATAATTTTGTGTGTTTACCAAATATATTAAAAATTGAATAATAATATGAAATTATACTGATTAATAGAGTGAAGTTAGCTGATATTTTGTGGAACGTCTTAATCGAGCAGCAATGACCATCGACTTATGTCCATAAGAGTGAAGCCAAAAAAAACAATTACTACCACTCCGACCAGGGATAAGGAAAATGGTGAGACGTGAGACAAATTCACGAACTAACAAACGGCATCACCTATTGATCCGGCTCGATAATGAGGTGTAGACATATATTGTGAAAATTCTAAGACGCAGTTTAAAGTCACCGTATTGAATTGAAGAAAAAGATGAGAAAAAGCTAACTTGTAATTCCTCATATGTGATCAATGTAAAAATATACGAGTATGTACCTATTAGATTGCGCTCTGTATCATCTTTACTACTAAGAACTTCAACTGGTGGTAAAAGTGATACTTAATATTCGTTGGTGGTAAAAACGAACCTTAATATTTATAACTAGTGGATCGTCCCAGCTTCGCACGGGTAGCGTTGTTTTTTTTAAATATCTGAGGTTTCTTTCTTCAGTCACTGCTCAAGCATTGTGAAATTCAGCGCAATGTTTTCAATTTATTAAATTTATAGCACTCCCTAAACAGTGTAGTTTGTTGATTTTAAATGCGCTTTGATGAACGGTTGAGTATTTCCGTTTAATAGCAAATTTTGAAATAAAACGCTATGAAGTATTTATAACAATCTAAAAAATAAATTATTACGTGATGTAGGATGCAACTACTGGCGCCATCTAGTATGTTATATGTAAATTAGTAAAGATTTGGTTTTGATCACGGGCGCGATGGATTATTTTATGTATAATTTCGGTGTTTGTCTACCGATTTGTATGATTCTTTTTTTATTGAATAGGTTATAATGTTACCTTTTTTAAATTTGCGATGAGTGAGACGTTTACAAACGTAAGAGTAAACAAATATAATCAGAATGATCCGAACTGCTAAGCTATCAGGAATTACACGTGTTATTGTGAGTCAACCGTAAAAGATAGACATAAACTGCTGAGGATTTTTTTTAGATAATTTTATGAAGAATATTTCCGTCACACATGATTTCTATGTAAGTTTAACCATTAAGCCTGCACACGCGACGGAAGCTTAAAAAATGGAGTAACTTCTCCCGTTTTCCCAAAATTTCCCAAAATTCCCCTTTACTACTCTGCTGGAAAGTATACAAAAACCTGCGCAGGTGTATGAAGAATAATTGTACCAAGTTTCGTTAAAATCCGTTGAGTAGTTTTTGTTTCCATAAGGAACATACAAACCGACAGACAGACAGACAGACAGACAGACAGACAGACAGACAGACAGACAGACAAAAATTTTACTGATTGCATTTTTGGCATCAGTATCGATCCCTAATCACCACCTGATGGTTATTTTGAAAATATATTTCATGTACAGAATTGACCTCTCTACAGATTTATTATAAGTATAGATTTATATGATTTTTTTATTATCATTACTTGAATACGTATATTTATTTTTCTGATCCTGGTGTGACTTGTGAAATTTTCGTGTCTGTCAAAAGATCAGTAGAAAGAAAAAGTTAGATAATTTTCTGATAAAAAATAAAAAATGACCCAAATCAGTGAAAATAACACTTTTTATAGCCTTCTGTCAGACGCTGTACACGTGTATTCTGTGGGTTAGCTATACGCAGGGAGCTTTCAACGCCCTTCGCATACAATACAACAACGCCTTTAGGGTGATGTTGCGGCTTCCACGATTTTGTAGCGCTTCAGGTATGTTCACACATGGACGTACCGATGGCTTTCATGCGGTAATTCGAAAGCGGATCGCTTCCTTGTTGCGCCGAATGCGTGGAAGTTCCAACATCATCCTGAAGACGATCATTGCGAGGCCAGACTGTCCACTCGCTAGTCACTGGGTTGTCTTCCTTTTTATTTATTTTTTTTATTTTTTCTGTCTTAATTATTAGTTTTGTTTACTTTAAGTTCTTACTAACATAGTGATAAGTTTATTGGTACTAACAAACTATGGACCGTGCAGAGTGGTCTGAAATAAATGATTTTTATTTTATTTATTTATTTAAATCATTTCTACGGCTTATTTTTATTTCGACAAAGCCTATCGCCGTTATCTTCAACTACACTGTATAACATATACATACATACATATGCTCACGGCTATATTTCCCTAGAAGGGGTAACCAGAGCTAAGGAATTATAAATTACACACTGTATAACTCAGCCATATAGGGTTCCTCTCCATGTTTTCCCTCACGGTTAACAGCTTTGATAAATTAACCAAATAGAAAGTGAGCTCAAAAAGGCTGGCGTCCAAAGTATGAAGGATAAAAGAGCCTATACGAAAAGATTGATGGATGTAAACGAAGCTTGAGAGGTTTGCTAGGACCGTACAAAGTGGCCATTGAGAGTCTCTGCCAACCCCAAAGGAAACTAATGGCGTGAGCATAGGTATGTATTATTTAACAACACATATACTTAAGTAAAGATACTGGGATAGACCCGACTCAAATTTGAACTTATGTCACCTTCTTGAGAAGCGGTGGTGTTCTCAATGAGCTATCAAGGTATTAGTATATTTATTTCTTAAATCAGATGAAATAATAATTCTTACAATTTTAAAGCACAAACCCAATTAGCACTTGGTCATTTTTGAATCTGTGACCTCAACTAACAATATGGATGGATGAAAGTAAATTTGTGTCATTTACTTGTATAGATCCAAAATGAATGGTAATGTCCGCAGACGACGACCACGTAGGTTACATTTAGATCAGATAGCGAATGTGAAGAGAATACTGATGAAGCTAGAGGGATTTGCCGGGATTGTAACAACGAAATCCGCAATCATAACAGTGCAGATAGAAACATGTAATCGTTTGCAATTTTGGAAATCCTCGTGAGGCAACGATTTGTCCTGTACTCTACAATTCTAAAAAGCTTATATTTTAATATTACTTTTCTGACGGCGTTAAAGTGTATTTTTAATAATATTTTTTTGCAAGTATTCCAAAATACTTCCAAACTCAATATCTCTACATAAAACAATTAAATTGATATTTCGAGAATCTGAAACTCACGTAGCAATTGTCTTACATCCACAACCTTGAACACACATTTAAAAATAAGAAGCGCGCATGAATCGAGTGTATCCCGATACCAGAAATAGCTGGTGACAGGAAATAATGTACTCTCATAACTCAGATTCGCGGCCCTGGCGGTGAGCAGGTGTCTTTCACCTGGGCCTTGACCATAGCTGAACCGGGGTTTGGATGTCCAACCGTTAGACGGAATTTAAACTGGGTTCATGTGATAAGACAAGTAACAGTGACATTGATGTTTCACTTGAAACTTTAATGGTGTAAACAATCTTTGATTGTTTTTCGTAATGTTTTGTACCATTTTGTCTAGGACAGAATGGAAAGGGTGTAACTTTAGCTTATGAATTGCTCTTAGTTTAGGGATGGTTTAGGGTGAGGCCAATGATTGGGTGAGTCTCATTGCATCAAGGCTGCTATCAATTTAGATCTAATTTAAATTCTCCTATTCAGGTGAGTTTTAAGAGCATTCCTGTAGAGCTATTTACCATACGAATACTGAACTAAAATTAACTAAACTATTTAATGTGCCGACCTTCTTAGCTCAGCTGTAAAAAACTCAGAATCATACGTGGGATGCAAAACTTTGAATCCAGTGCATAACCGTTTCAAGTTATTTGATGTTTAAGATTGGCACACTTGTAACATTTCATTATTAGTAACTTTAGCCAGAGGTTGGAATAATTTGAAGCGAGAAATATTTTGCTGCCTGTATTTTTCAGCAACCGTGATAGCCCAGTGGGTAGAACACTCGGTTATCGTGCAAACGACTAGTGTTCAAATACTGGGTCGGGCCTACACCAATTTGTCTTTTCTAAAGACATATGTGTGGTTAATTTATCATGGTTGTTAACGGTGAGGGAAAACATCGTGAGGAAACCCACATGGCTGAGTTGTACTTAGTCATGTGACAGTGTATTCGTATAAAACGGCGATAGGCCTGCCCCCTATCACGTGAGTACACTTTCCATGCAAAACGTGGGTACTCTGAACACCAGGTGACAAAGTCACGTGATGTTCAGAAGTATTAGTACCTCTGCCAACCCCTTCGGGGATATTCGGCGTGAACGTTTATGTTTATGTTATGTTTATATGTTTATTTTTCACCAACCACAATTATTTTTATCTAAAGCGGCGTAACTTGTTTGTCTATCTTACTATTTATTCCAGCTTTATTTAAGTTGACTCGGCATGCGTGTGAAGCAGTTGAAATAAATTTCTCCTAGTTGAGTAACTTTCATTACCACTTTCCATATGCAAGTGTCCTTATTTGGGCGTACACAACAGTTGGAATGTTTCCAAACTTGCTGCGTATGATTGTACAGGAAATTTCATTCATTTAACATGTCAACCGGCTGCAGTACTTGCAGTTCCATGGACTGAACTTGGCTGGTTGGCAACTTCAAGATAACGAGTGAGTGTAATTCTAAAGACTCCCTAGATTTTTAATAATGACCGATAGACAACTTACATTCTGTAAAACCAATATATAGTAAAAAGTATGTTAATAGCAAGAAGCCAGTTATTGCGCAGAAAAGTTTTCGAGACAGCTCAATAAACATCTTCGTAATGTGATAAAAAAAACCCTCGACTGAGTATTAACTATCGATCGATTTCATATTGACCAGAGCAAAGCACAGAAAAGTTCGACTTTAGGTAAAAGTAACCCAGATTAGATCCCGTGATCTGCGATTCTGCGCTAGAGTGACGTTGTTAGCGCCCGCCCGTCCATCGTTTAACCATTCTATATAGGTTACATACAGCGACATCTATGTTACTGAACGCGAACCGATATTTCAGAACATGTAAAAATATTTTTTTGTCCCGCGCTTGATGATTAGGTTAAATGAGTGCGCACATTATTATTTATGATGTAACGCTTCAATTAGTAAGTAAAGAAGGAGCAAAAAGTGAGTTAGTATTTTATGAATAACTAGTTAAATAAAAGAGACGAACGACGTTTAACAAACCGCAGTCTGATTTATAAATAGATTGGTATATTTATTACTCGCGTCTAGTGCAACATGGTTTGCACAATATACCGACCGGCAGAATTATCGATATGTATGTTTGACAAATAGAGAGGATGGATGAAATTAAAATAGTGAAAGAGATTTATAGAGCCAATGTAGACGATAATGACAGTAGGAGACAACAACGGAGGACACATTTAGAACGAATAGAGAAATTATTTAAAAAAGCCAGCGTCCGAAGTATGAAGAACAAAATGGTTTGTATGAAACGATTGATGAATCTAAATGAAGCTGAAGAGGTTTGCCTGATCATACAAAGTAGCGGTCGGTATTAATGCCTACCCCTATAGAAACGAATGACGTGAGTATATGTATGTATGTATGTTGACGAATAACCAATTAAAATTCACAATAAATTAGTATGTCATTTTTCTGGTTATTTGTGTAAACAACGTTAAATCGTAACTCGCAAGTTTCTTTTACGGTTTGGTTGGCGCACGTGATACAATTGTACTAATGTGCACGTTTTTATGATTTGGAGTTAATGCATTTCAATTTACAATTAAAAGTATACAATACACGAAAGTAAATGTTGATGAGAATTCAGTGAAGTCTAAAATAATCAGACAAATATAGTCAAAGACCGACTTATTAATAAAACTTAAAACGTGTTGTCCAACATTAATATATATTATAACATTAGTTAAAAATATTTCTATTAAAAAAATGCGTGTGTAAAATGACGAGATTGACGAGACCATGGTCAAACTGTAACCGAACCCTACCTAAGCCTTAAAAAATAATATTTTCTAAAGTATAGGCCTAGGACTGCTGAACAAATGGCCATATTATATTCAGTAAACTGCTTCTTTACTAGCAGAGCAAATATTTTCTGTACCATAATAATATGTGTAGTTTAGCCATTGAAAATAACTAACCCATTTCTTCTGTTGGCGAAGGAAGGGAACCCAAGGGGCGATCTGGGGTTTGGGGGTTTTCAGTGATTTGTTACTCATAAGCGATGCGGCAAAATAGGGATCATCAAACTTATTTCGTTTACAAAATTACTCAATTTCAGGGCTTGAGGAATTTCTTATGCTTACATACACACTGTATTTCATACATAATACGGTTATTGCATGTTTGAGATCCTATTCATATAACCATATATTTTTTTATATAATTTTAGTTCGAATAAATTAATAAAAGATAAGTATACGCTCACTTCTTCATTTAAACTGAATTTGACTGCCTTATCAGTTTACCTACTCATCAGAATGTACAAAATACATGCGCACGTTATCACATACTATGATATGTTTTTTTTATATTCCATAAATTTCTCAAGTTTGTCAATTAAATTATGGATACGTGAGTGATACTGCCGCAATAGAGCGGCTTTTATGAGGTTTTATAAAAGTTTAGTGTTTTTTTGTAAACAATTGTTGGGTGAATAGTAAACTATTTGAGGGTGTAAAATGTATCAAGACCAATTTCAATGTCAGTTAAATAAAAGGATAAATTTGTGGAAACTAGTGAAAATGCGGGGGGGGGGGCAAATGGTTTTCAGGATCATTTTAATGTGTGTGTAGATTTAATGCCATGGAAAGGAACGGAACATATATTTGTACTAAAAACAATTTTAATCAGTCACCATGCTTTAGTAATAAAATAAACCATTTGAGTTATAAAAAAATAATTCATGACATAAACAAATGGCAGCCCACTGAAAGCCAAATAGTACTAAAATACTACAATAGTAAATGGATGTGTCAATAATGGTTTGTATGGCCAAATCATCAATCTAGTTGAAGCCGCGCCTTCCGACATATATTGTAATGTCGCATTAGTACGTTACGTAACCACCATTTCAATAATAAGTACGTACTATAACGAGTGTCAATACGATTACGTACATTACTCGGACATCCCATTCAATGAAATACTATAAAATACATTCTATACTTATGTTTATGTATATTATTGTACGTGATCATTCAGATATTCTCTGTAACTTGGAACCAAAAAATCAAGAATACGAACGTGGAACACCCGATTGGCGCACAGAAAAGTCCACCTAGGTTTTTTAAAGCGCAACACACACTGAGCCAGCGGTCTAGTTTTCATACATCATAGGTTAGACATAATTCTTTCAACACAGGCCTCCCAGGGATGTGTCGCCGGGCAATGTCGGCGACACAATTACATGACAGCTCTGCACACACTTATAGTTAATCCATTTACAAATTTGCGAATGTCACTGTTACCAGTTAAGGTTCTAGATTTCTTAGTAATGCTGAGCTCTCTGTAATGATTTTTTATAGACTTAAATATCGCGTTCCCACCGCGAATCCCCGAAGTGACGGCAGCTGAACTAGTTATTATATGAATACCACAGACGTTTTAGTACATTATGTTCAAAGTATACATTTTTTACTGAGCTATGTACGCACATGATTTAAATTTTTATGCGAATACAATTTATACGGAGGACGTATATCTTGGTAAATAACCCATATATTTATAGGAAATAAACAAACTTGAACACTCGATTGCAGCTTTGATTTAGATATTAAATAGATGCTATTGGCATTTTAATGTTGTCATCTCAAACAACCTCTTTTAATTTGCCTGTGTTTATTTTTAAAAGAGATATAAGTAGTAGTAACAACGGCCGTGTTCAGCGACATGAACACCACCACGACTTTAGAAAACTCACTATTTGACAAATGTGCCGAACTTCCGTCTTGTTAAAATTTGTCGTTTAACATAATACAAAATATTATTCCCACATGCTACACGAAAACATATATTTAACTTATGATTTTGGATCTTGGAAATAACTCGGGGCCTTATGGATGGGTGAAAAGGTAGTTAGATCATTTGTAAGGCGAGCCTGGCTAGGCGATTTAAAATTTGAATAGGGATTGTACCTCAGTTATTTTATCCAAAAAATGCGACTTTTTAGAATATTTGGATGCAACTTTAGTCAATAATTGATATGTTATCCTCATCATATTGTTTCTTTTACTTTTCTCTGCAAAAACTAGTTTAACAATACAGAACTTGTGCCATCCACAATAAAAAAAAACAAATGGGCGCAGCAAATTTTCAGGAATTGGATAGTACAGACAAACATATACTTAAGCCATTAGTTCTTATTAGGGTTGGCACAAACTATAGATCACTATTTTCTACGAACCCTTTGTCCTTGCAAACCTCGCGAGCTTCGTATATATTCATACATTTTTTTAAAACATGCTATCTTATGCTTTACACTTTTTGAGCACAAGCCATTTTGTGTGCCTGTGTCCTTCGTGGTTGGTCTCTAATCATTACCACCTACATTAGCTCTCAGGCAGGGATCCAGCCCTTAAAAATGGTTGTGGGTACAAGCACCCAAAAATCTCTTGGTCATAGTGAGTAGTATCTTCATATCAGCTTTGGCCTCAATAGACCATACAAGTGTGAGGTCGTAGGATCACTAGGGTTGTGGGCATGCCCATCTTGCCCATATGGCTGGATCCGCCCTTGTTAGCTCTAGACATATCCCCTCTATGTGTCCAAACTATAATATTCTATATTATTCATAATATTTTTTTAGAACCACTCCTCCTAATCACACTTTAGTCATTCTGTCACATAGTTGTACATTACAAACTCAAAAGAAATATAAAAGAAGGATGTTCCAAAGTAAAAACCCTGTTTGTAATATGTTTAACTAACTTTGTAACTCTAGGTCACATGCTTTATAAATCACGGGATCCACGGCCATATTACATATGAAATAAAGCGAATACTACAACAGTTTAAGAGATATGAAATGTAGATATTTGAAGCAGCCAGAATGGCGTAGCCAACGATTGTTGACGCGAGATCATCCTACTAGGAAGTAAAGTCAATCGATACTCGAGCCAAAAATAAACCATTAGCAGTTTTGTACTTCAGACGACTAATTGTTATTTTATTGATGACAGTTTTTAATTATAGATGTATACAATGATAATGGCATAAAATATGATTGTGACCTCAACGGTTAACCTCAATGTTTTAAAGGTTTACAGTCTAGTTTTGGGCCAAGTATATCAATATATTATGATTTTCTATGATGTGACTCACTCATCTTAGGGTTTTTAATCGATTGGTGAATTATAAGTTTGAAAATCTGTTCCTGAGAGAACTCGGTTGTAGATTTTTTATAATTGTTCAACCAACATCATGCGCTGATAACAAATAAAACCATGTTTAAAAAGTTGACTTTTAAAGTACCAGATAAAAGAAATAAAATAGAATTGCAACAACACATAGCACAGCAAATGTTCCTTTTAGGAATAAAGCTGTGAAATATTGATAAATTATTAATTATAACCGTTGGAGATTCAGTTTCGTCATCAAACCAGAGAGATTAATACTGCCAACATGATTTGGTGTACACGAATTTCACAAGAGCAGCAGGCGTCGGCTAAACAGCGTGGGAGTGCACGGTATAAATATGATTGTTAATTAGCGCATCAAGCTATACTATTGTGCCACTAATATCAATGATTATTTTTAAGCCATCTCTAAATTGGAAATTTGAAAATCATCGACACAAATACTGGTATTGCAAATCCCAAAATGGGTATCAACAATTTTGACATGAAATATTTCTTAGCTATTTTGAAGCGGAAAGCGGAAACTATAGGGAAACAAGAGATTATCAGTTACAGAACATTGCACAAATATCTTAAGACCCAGATCCCGAATCGCCTCGTGCAACACCCACGTGTAGAGTTGAGGTAGTGCTATTTTAAATCTACACTACGCGAAATAAAAGTATACGTAGTAAAAACAATTTTATTATTGCTATTAAGTCAAAGTGATTTTATAGTCGTACGGGTTTTTATGGTGTACTCAATTTAGCAAAACACATGCCTATTGAGTACCTATATCTATTAGCCAGCAAGGCCAACATAAGTGAAGTACCTTATAAAATTTAAAACAAATAATTATTTAGTTGTTGTGAGCATTAAGATAAGTTAAGTGTAAGGACGTTTTTTCTTTGCTACAATTATATGAAAGAGTTTTACTGACAAACAACAAATAAAAGAAATTATTATTTTTCTCCACTTTTTTTATAGTTTTAATAGCACCTCTAGCATCAACCTAAAAGACCTAAGGTATGACCTGCATGAAGCTATGGTCGCACGACGGACTTGTATGATTCATACTTGATTAGTTAAAAAGTTCAAGAAATACATATGGTTGGTTCACGAGTCTATCGAAATAAATCAAAAGATTGTATGGAAATAATGGTACTGTAGATGTATTATTTAATATTTAAGTTAAGTGGCATTGTACCTGTGATGAGATAATGAGAGTGGAATAATTCGAATGCAAAAAAAATAACAGAAATTTTGGGGCTCCTGTCCTATAATGACTTATAATGTGGATACTAACTCGACGACATCTAATATACAGATACCTAAAATCCAAGAACACGGTGTGAACATCCATCTTACAAATGAATCTATTCTCAACGGGGATCCAATCGACTACTATACTCCTCACAGCCCATATGCGTCCCCACCAAGGGGCTTGACCCTACCCTTTATAGGGTGATTTGGCCTTAGTCCACAACGCTGGCCAATTGCGGGTTGGCAGACTAACCACTACTACCGCAATAGTAGCCGGGACGGACGGCTTAACGTGCCCTCCGAAGCACGGAATCATCTTAATTCCATACTGGGTTAAATCTTACAAATTAAGTGTAATTTGTGAGTTTATCTCCCTCCCCCTGGGGATCGTACCCGAGACCTCCGTACTTGAAACCAAGCGCTTATGCGCGCGACCACGCAGGCAGTCAACTACTACGTATACTAATTTAAATAAATATCGTTTTTGCACTTGGTATGAATGAATTATTGTTATTATTTTATAACTCTCAAACGCATGAATGATCCGATAAAAATATTGGTGCAGAACAGACAGTATTTAAGAAAAAAGATAATGGTTATTCATCCCGCGTTTAATATCCTTCTGGGATACTTGGGATTTTTTAGTACGAATGTACTTTTTTACTCCTTGGTCCTAAAATTATAGGTTATTGCTTGTTGTAAAGTAGTCGTTAGTCTGCCAACACGCTCTTCACCAGCGGTGGTGGACTAAGGCTAGACCAGCCTATTTATGGTAGGCTCGAGCCCCTTGCTTGCTTGGAACATATTATCAGAATATACATACCTACATACATATACTCACGGCTATAAATCCCTTAACGGGGTAGCCATAGCTTTGGAATGAGAAATTCCTCAGCCACTTTTGGAAGTTGGTTGGGGAAAAGATGGTAATAATAAATGATTTTGGTGACGGGTCTCCAACCACATCGCCCAAAAATCACTTAAAAAGCCCCTATACCCTTAGTCGCCTCTTACGATCACCCACGGGTAGAAGTGGGGTAGTGTTATTCCAAGCCGACACTACACGGCTATATGTCAGAATTAATAGATTGATGCTACCTACTATACTATGGTATTAAAATTTGATAACTATATTTTTAAAGTGATTGCACCTTCATTATCTCAATTTAAATAATCACTTTCAAATATGTTGATCTATTTTTTTCAGTGTAGCCTCCGTTTTTTGTAGTTTGTTTATTATTTTTATATCTTACTAGCACATCAGCTCATTGATAAATTTCCAAATGAACTGGTAGAGTATTGGTATAATGTAAATTAGATACAGCAGTTTTTGTAAAAAAAATTTTTTAATAAATTGTGCCATGGGCCAGGTTAGATGTTCAAGTACACTTTTCTACTACATCGTTAAAACGAAACCGTTTGTATCGTATACATTAAAACCAATCTACAATATGGTTAATAGTCCGTATATTTAGGGCCACATAAAGGAACGTATTTCCATAAAATGTGATAAATGAAGACAATATGCGAGGAATGATCACCTCGACATTGAGTGCGCGCGCCGCGGTCGCCGTCGCGCCGCCCCGGGCTATTTCTGATCGCCGTTTCATGCTCGTGCCTCGTTTTTCATTTACTCAAATTGCTCAGCTCATGCTTTACCGTCTCTCATGTAGTTGTTTCAAAATAACACCTGTTTATATTGCTGCAAGAGCGATTCAGTTTAGTCTAAGTGATATATTGCATTGTGCATCCGGCAAGGGAAGTTTATGAGGGAATGATTATACTTCATACTTTTGCGACATTCGCCCTAAACTACATATAGTCTTTTGTAAAATTTAGTTGGGTATAAAGATTGAATCTTTAGAGATAAATTCAAGAATTCCGTAAACCATGTATGAATGAAGATTGTTGTTTACTAATGTAGAAAATATCTAATCGTATATAAAACAAAACAGTCGACTGTTATGTAAAAATGACTTTACTGTGACATTGAAGCTAAGGAATGCAGAGATTTTCCAGTGTCAAGGAACTGAATCCAAATAATTTATTTTCATGCTTACACACAATAAACTGTATTTAGTTTTATAGCCAATTGCCGTTATGAGCAACAAATGGATGCACACACCTGTTGTCCATTCAAAATTACTGTGTTTACATGATTTTAGTCACACCTTGTGACAAGTCGCATTTCCTAAACAAGCTATTTATAGTAAGTAATTTTTATGAAAGTAAATTTCGGTGCACCATTGAATACTTTTAAGTAATTATACCTACAACAGATATATGAGATTAACGTTTCAGAACAACATACACGCATTTTATATTGACAGTAAAATGGTGAAAGAGATCAATAGAGCCAAAGTGGAAGGTAATGTTAGTAGAGGATGACACGGAGGACATATTTAGACCAAATAGACAATGTGCTCAAAAAGGCAGGCCTCCGAAGTATGAAGAATAAACGAGCATGTATGAAAATATTGAAGGATGTAAACGATGCTAGATAGGTTAGCCAGGATCGCACAAAGTGGCGATCGATAGTCTCTGCTCTGCCTACCCCAATGGGAAATAATGGCGTATATGTATGTATGTATTTTATATATACTTAAAACTAAAAATTGTTAGTTAATTTTCCTATTCTGAATTTGAGATCCAACGCCTTATGTGCGACACTGAACTACTAATGTTAATTACTTTCTAATGTGTTCAATTTGCTATTCACTTTTGCGGTTATGTTGATAAAGCTGAAATTACAAGATAATACATTGAATAAGCGACATGATAGTCCAGTGGGTAGAACACCCGCCCGAAAAACAGAAGGGCGTGAGTTCCAATCCTGGGACGGGCCTACACCAATTTGTCTTTTCTAAAGTCATATGTGTGGTTAATTTATCATGGTTGCTAACGGTGAGGGAAAACATCGTGAGGAAACCCACATGGCTAAGTTGTACTTAGTCATGTGACAGTGTATTCGTACAAAACGGCGATAGGCCTGCCCCCTATCACGTGAGTACACTGTCTAAGCAAAACGTGGGTACCTTCTCTGGAAACTAGATGGCGCTTGCCATGTGAGTTCAGGAGTATTGGTACCTCTGCCAACCCCTTCGGGGATAAACGGCGTGAACGTTTATGTTTACGTTTATGTACATTGAATACCACAGTGAGAATGCAACAGTATGAAATACTGTTGCTCCAAAAGAAGCTACATAATTCGGTGTCGTGCCAATGTCACAATAATTGTATGCTCAAAAGGAGGCTGGTAAGTTTTCACGTTTTGATAATTATATTCAACCGAATTTTCGCGTTTATCGCAGCCAATGATTTGTCCGTCTCGTTTTAATTATATCCGCTGTGTTCCGTTTTCGCGCCTTGAGCTTCGGGCCCGTAGCAGCACGTTCCGTTTTATACTCGTAAGTCTTCCGTGAGCTGACGATGCGTCAATCATTCGATTGTCGCTTGTCGTCAGGTCACTCGCCGCCAGTCAAACCGATCAACTCGGAATTACTGGGAATTGGAGCGTAAAAATTAGATTCCAATTTTATCGATATTAGTCGGCTTTTATACGCCCTATCTTCTCCACTACACTGGTGTATTTGTTCGATTAGAAACACATTTTAACCGTTGTGTTAAATTGGTCCCGCATTAGTAGTGCTGTTTTTTTCAATCAATTGTCGCCGTAACATTTATACGCGTATTATTACTATATTTTACTAAGGTTTTCTAACAACAAAATTTAATTATTATCAGTAAAAAACAAAATATTTATTTCTTTTACAACTAACATGTTCTTGCCCAAAGACTTGTAAAGTATTTTATTGATTTAAAACAAACAGATGGGAAAGCAGCTTGAACAGTTGAGTTTCCACTGTATATTTTATGATTATTATAAAATACTTCATGCAAATCAGAAAAAAATATTCGTAATTTAAAATTATATTGAGATAGGCTGGGCCGAGTAGTATGTATTTATCGATTTATAAACAAACATTTATTATCCTACACAGTCATACATTTGGCAATGTTCCCGTTCTTGTTCACTTTTAATGCGATTTGTCCATCTCGAGCACAACAGATGTGCACTTCGTTCCAGCTACCACAAAAGGAGGTTGGTTGGCTTATTTACGCATTACTTTACTTGCCTGTTGATACGTCTTTGTTTACAGAAATACACAAATAAGTGGGAACTAAAAATAAACTCCGGAACAGGAAAACACACGTCTAAATTACCGACATGAGTATCTTTTAGTCGCTGAGAACTTTCGGTTTTCTCACAACAGCAATTTGTACTGGCCGTTAAATTCACCACAAACAATTTTCTTCAATGGGTGAAAACAATGTCGAGAAATCCAGCAGCTTACTGTGTTCGCTTTCCATACGTGTGATAATTTACTCAGAGGTTCACACCATTTGAGAAATGAATATATCTAGCCTATTCGGGAGTGGAAAGTTTTTATTGAAATTTCTCGATATTTAGTGGGATGCTGACTTAACAAAAAGAGGGACATTAAAACCAAGGTAACTTTACCGACGAACTGAGAAGGATTGCCAAATTGAAGAAGCAGTGGGTGGGGCGCATTACCCGCAGAACTGATGGTTGATAAAGCCGAACGGTACGGAAATGACGTATTTAAAATATAATGAAGTTGGCTTCCATATTTTATTCAGTTTTCTGATGACTCCACAAAATGAAGAACATAAAAGTCGCTGCTGGTAACCTGTGTTGAAAATATTTCTGCAGGAACGGACCGATGGACATACAATTTCATAATAAATTCTACATGAGTAAGATCACCGATCGCATAAATAATATTTTACATTAGACATGTTTAATGGGTGAAGTTCTTTAAAGACAGTGCAAAAATAAAAAGAGAGACAATTATTAATTTCCTTGAAATTCGTATGGGGTAAAACAACTTGATTCCTATTTGTAAGTACTGATAGCTTCTCTAACACTCGTGTACAAACAAGCTATTGACTAGTTAAAGACTAAGTGGTTGATACCCAGGACCTTCAGTTTAATTTAACTTTCTACCTAAGTTTTGAATATGCGTTTGTGACTCAGAGGTAAGATATAAGCATATAATACACGAAGTTTTAAATAAAATGAGGTTTGACAAGGTAATCAATATGTTAAAGAGTAATCTAATGGTGACAAATTGTCCGTATGATTATCAATATTCACTAAAAAAATTGACATCGCTGAAACCAATAAGTGATTCAATTATTATTCTGAAAATCAAATTATTAAATTCCATGCTGTAACGTTAAAGAATTGAGACTGTAAGTACTTCTTCTTTGCTGATATAACGCTGATGAAAAATCTGTATATTTACGTTCATTGAAACAAGAACCGATTATATAATTAGGAATGTGCAAGCACAATTTAGAAAGGGAATGGGGTGTATGATTATAATATTCTATTATTGTATGTATGAATATTCTCAACCTAGAATCAAAAGAAATTCTCTTCCTAAAGGGATATTGAGAAGAGACGTATGATTGGGTTGTAAAAATGTATTTGAGGTTCACATGCAGATTAGTTTGGGTAGGCAACTTATACGTGCATTGGAGACACTATACGAAGATTCCAGTGCAAGTGTTGGAGTGAACAGAGAAAACACGGACTTGTTCGGAATCCCTAGTGTTCCATGAATATGATCTTATCATGGCTCTGTTTTTTTGTAGGATTTCATGGATATATTTGTCAGAATTGAACGAACATTTTATGAACTGATACGCTGACGATCAAGGTTTCCTTGCAAGAGTTGCGTATTTAGAAATAATAGAAATGTGGACAAATCGGGATAAAACCAAGACAATGGTTTTTGAGAGAGAAGAGTATGACTCAATCTAAGATTGTAATAAATGGTAAGAAAGTCGGACAACTGAAAGAATCTTTATATATCTGGGAAAATTGTTTACTAGGGATAGATATGTGAGAAAGATATTCGGAGATGAGTTTTAAAGGAATGAACAGCCTGATGTCGAGCCATTTTTTGGCTGAAAGGGCTCGATTCTGGTTCCTACATTTATGAATGGTAGAGAATGTTGGGTGTGGTAAAACAAGCATGAAAGTGAAGCGAATGCAGAAATAGTACGATTCGTGAACGATGTGGTGTGCAAGATGTCATTGTGTGCATGATAGGATATAAGTAATGTTAATGTGTCTTTTGCACATTGAGTGGATGGATGAAATTAAAATGGCCATCCACGGCCAATATAAACGGGCATGCAAGACGATTAAAGACCAGATTAAAATGGTTGTTACAAAAGCAGAATTCCGAATTGAGAAGAATAAGAGGGCATCTATGAGAAGAGTGTTGTATATAAGGGAAACTGGAGAAGTTTTTCATGATCGCACAATAGTCTCTGCCTATCCAATTAGGAATTAATAACGTATTCAAAGTAAGTATACTTTCAAATGTTTTCTTTTTATTGATATGAAAGTGCATCTAGCGTAATTGAACTTATGCCATTAACTGTTTTGTTATGCCATGTTTTTGAAAGGCGTGAGTTGCAACGATAATAGTCTAAATGAGTTTATCGATGAATGACACGGAAGCAAAATATGTTTTTCAGGATCGTCTCAATTAAATTTGCGTATTTGTCGCCATGTCTGCCTACCCCAATGAAAAGGAGAATTAATGGTGGGATTATCTGGTTAAGTAAACAAGTATTTTCAAATATGGTGTCATCAAAATGGTGCAGCCAACCGCTAGATATAGCTCTCATGGGAATCAATGCCAGGGGTAGAATCAAAATGAGAAAGTCTTTAGCTACTGGAGGTTAAGCGGCAAAAAGAGGTGCAAAATAAATGAAATATTAAAGTTTACATATGTAATTTAATTTGTAAGATTTAACCAAGTTTGGAACGATATTGCAGGCATGAATCACCTGATTATCCGAAAATTAAGATGATTCCGTGCTTCGGAGGGCACGTTAGGCCGTCGGTCCCGGCTACTATTACGGTAATGGTCGTTAGTCTGCCAGCCCGCAATTGGCCAGCGTGGTGGATTTAGGCCAAATCACTATAGGGTAGGCTCGAGCCCCTCGGCGGGGACGTATATGGGCTGTGAGGAGACATAAACATAAGTAATATGAAGATATTGCAGCATGTAGTTTTAAACATTGTTATGTATTTAAAATATGTTTGAAATTGGCATACCAAATCCTAAATACATTAAAAAGATGTGTGTGTTAAACAAACTGCAGTTGCTGCCTATAATTTACTAATTTCATGAAAATCGCCTGACGTCTTTGTGACATATTTTTTCTCTGATCTATTCTTTATTGCGCTCATAAAAGCTATCTAGTTATAAAATTAGCAAGAGAAAAGCAAATAGACTTTGGTTGGGGGAAATCATAGCAAAACCAAATTAATTAGTCCATTGACACACAAACTTAGCTAGGCACAATATAAAATGCTCTATTTTAACAAGTTTGTTCCTGAGAAATTGCTAATTCTGAATAGCTATCCTTTTCGCGATTTACAGCCGTGACCGTGTGTATGTGTGTAAAGAAGTGATGTTTGTCGATAACGACATAATCTGATATGAATTTAATCGCAGATTTTGATATGAACTAACTGAGTGTATTGCTCTTACGCAGAATTAAGACAGATAGAAATAATAGCGTTTAATTGAATTTATTCGCTCAAGTTGAAAGAAAATATTTCAACGTAAAAACAACTGCCTGAAACAACGAACAACACAATATTAGGGCGTTTCCTTAGATTAAATTGTTAAAGACTATAAAATATGCAAGTTTGCATAATTTGTGATGTATTATACCGAAATAATTTTGTCTTAATTTGCTCTGAATAATTTGATTTAATAGGAAAGCGTTTGAAATTGATGTATCTTTATTATAAAAAAAATATTTTACATGTAGACCATTTTACTAAGTTTTTCCACTACCATTCGTTTATCAGTATATTGCAGAAACATAATAAAGTTGAGTTGAACAAGGTATATTTCATATTATTAAACTGTAGTATAAAGTGAAATTTTATGAGCAAATAGGTATGATCCATGGAGTAAGATTAAGGTCAGTGAAGTACCAAATTCTTATTGACAATGCACTTTCTCTACGTTAAGTAAACAAGCCAGTGTTTCTATTGACTATTAGTCACGCGTTCAGTGATTCTGATTAGAGTCATTGTGCGTGTATTTAAGAGATTTTTATCCACAGTTTTTGCAATGTAGAGCAACTGAATGCTCCCAAAGACAAGTGGCGCGGACGCACACATCAAATGTTTGCGTTGGTATTGTGAATAAACATCGTAATGTAGCAGATAAACTAGGATGGGAGCCAAGACAAAAATATGCCACTGAATATTTTTCCATTGGATTTCTTACGCTTTGCCGAATCACAAACAGGAACTGTTGGTATGATTGGTCAATGTCTTGATTAATTTAGATTGGTTGGAGTATTGAATATTTTAAATGTAGAATAGTGATGTATGTCAAATGGACTCAAAATAGTTATAGAAAAAGAATACTCATACTGATTTTGATTAACTTGTGAAAATTTCCTCAAGGAGATCAATTCTTTAACACTGCTGTGATCTATCATACATAGATACGCGAAATCGATTTGTTCGCCGGGACTATTTACATCACTGCGATTTTAAAGCATTTGCGCCACATGCGCGCACTTCCTTAACACTGACGTATGTGCCAATAGACCTTCACAAAACGATCAGCCAGTTCTAAATAAACTTAGCACAAACAAAACCATCCAACATCCGTACTGTCTAAATCATGTTCCCGCGATCATTCGGGTAAAGTCGAGTATCTAAGTGTTTGCTGAGATTCTGGGATGATCACGCACATGACGTAAGCAGCGTTAAGAGCGCAGGATAACTGTTGTTTACGTGACGTTCGTGTTGACTGTCAACCATGTTATGTGAGCAGGTGTGTGGCGAGTGTGTAGCGTGGTGGACGCAGCGTCGCCGGCACGCTATTTGCGTTGTGTTACGTAATGGATAGTGTCGCTCCTCACCTCCTCTATCTTGAGGCTGGTGCGGACCACCTTGCGGGTGACCGCGCTCTCGTAAGTTTCCTCTATCGTCTCCGCCATGGCTGCGGTGTGCGCGGACGAGCGGCGCGCGCGATTTCTACGGCGGTACTGCCACTAAACACGGTTATTTTTAGCACTTAGTCGCCGGCAAAGGGGACGCTCGCACTGAAACGACTGGACTGGCTCGGCACCAGAGTCTCACCACATGTAATCACTGCGCGGGGTTGCTAACTGTGGCTGTTGTTTTGCTACTGAGACAAGGGACAGCGCAGCGCTGCTGGTAGTCGCGTCAGTGTCATCGCCCGACACCAAAACCGGTGGGATTCCCTTTGTTATTGATCAAAGAAACACTTTGTTCTCAATGAACAGTTCTTTCTTCGTCGTCCAGAGTGTAGGAACAAACTTCATGTGTAATCTGACTCAGCTGTCAATAACATTACTGAAAATAAGTGTGGTTTTTGTTTGAAAAAGTATATAAATATTAATATTATATACTCGTAAATCCAACCCGTTCTGGAACAAAAAATATAAATAGTAAATATTAGGTATGTAGTATAGTTTTAAAAAGATCTGCTGTGTAGTGTCGGTTCAGAATATCACTACCCCATTTTTCCCATCTTAAAAGGTGATTAAGGGTATTGTTTGGCGATGCGGTTAGAGAAAACCTTTATTTTACAATATTTTCCCCACCCATATCATTCAAGTATCATCAATTATCATTACTATTAAATTTTATTCTTTTCTCAATTGTTTAGCATTTTTACATATATTTTTTTTTTGCTTCTTTTTCTGTTGTTAATCATTTTCTCTTTAGATAGTTTAGTTTATTTTTATTTAATTTTTCGTTGAATTAACTGTTTGTGTATAATTTTTTAATTTGTGATCATCTGTTATTGGCCTTATTTACTGTACTGTTCCAACTTACTATGTAATATGTGTTGCTGTTGATGATCCTTATGTAATAAATAAAAATAAATCCAACTTCCAAAAGTGCCTGAGGAATTTCTTATTCCGAAGCTCTAGTTAGTTAACCTTTCTAGGGATTTATACCCGTGAGTATAAGTATAGGTATGTATGTATAAAATTAGTATAGTGAAGATAAGACTCACACCAACTAACAGTCTCTCTCTCAGAAGTCCAGGCTTAGATTCAAAGGGGTTTATCTCACCAATTCTAAAAATCATGTTATGTCACTTAACCCATGCTTGGAGTGTAGGTATAATTCCGTGGTCCTGGGTTGGGTGCTATCATGGGACCAGTCTTCGGTAGCCCAACTTGCATTAGCGCGTAGCGTTTTGGGTAACAACGCCCTATTTACGACTGGTTGAGCCCCACTTTGAGGAAATACGTGAGCCATCATGAAAACAAAAATATGAGCAATCAAATAGGAACAAAACACATCGGTTGGGCTCATCTTTGTATATTTCAAATTAATTATTTTATGTTAAGCGTAAAGAAGGCCATAACACTTGCCAAACATCTGTAGCAGTGTCCTTTGTATTGTTTCCTGCCATATTTCCGCATTAATTAACTAATTTTGATGAGTCAGTCTTTTACTGCAATACTGAGCAAAAAACTTGAAGAAAACTCGCAGTCATGTCATTAATTTGCTGCATTTCATACAAACATACTCACGGTTATAAATCCCTAGAAGGGGAAACCAGAGCTAAGGAATAATAAATTCCTCAGCCACTTTTGGAAGTTAAGTGGGGAAAAGGTGGTAAAATAAAGGTTGTTCGTGATGGGTCACCAACCGCATCGCCCAAAAATCCATTAAAAAGCCCCCATACCCTTAACTGCCTCTTACGTACACCCACGGAAGGATACGGGGTAGGTCTATTCTAAGCCGACACTACACAGCAACAATGGAAATTTCACTTGACTAAGTTCCGTAAGGTTCCAACCGGTAAAGTCCGGCCTAGTTGATTATCTTTATTATTGGAAGGCATTCTGGAACTGTAGATAGGGACGATACCGAACTTTTCAACTACTGTCCATAAATTGTCTTTGTAAAATGTACAACCGCGAGGTATGTAACCTCAGAAACGATTGTTGGTGACGTCGGATAATAGTATATACATTCTGTGTACTAAGTATCGGGAATTTGTCAATAAAACAAAAAATACAAATTATTCATCTAAATTTATTTTATCGCCTTCAAAGTAGGCCCCATCGCTTGCAATACAACATCTCCACCGCTTCACCCAGTCTTCCATACATTATTCATAGGCTATTTGCGGTATGGCCTTTAGATCATTTAGCGAATTTTCTTTTATGCTTCTATCGACTCAAAACGTTTTCCTCGAAGTGGTAATTTTAACTTTGGAAATAAAAAAAAGTCAGACGGAGCCATATCAGGTGAAATACGGTGCTTGGTCGAGAACTTTTGTTGAGTTTTTCGCTAAAAACTCTTTCACTATAATGGCTGTGTGTGATGGTGCATTATCATGGTGCAGCATCCATGAGTTGTGTTGCCACAAATCTGGACGTTTTCGGCGGATACTCTCACGCAAACGTTTCATGACGCCTAAATAATATTCTTTATTCACTGTTTCTCCCTCTGGAAGGAATTCGGAGTGAACTACACCACGGTAGTCAAAAAAAACTGTCAGCATCACTTTGATTTTGGAGCAACTTTGCCGCGATTTTTTGGGTTTCGGCTCGTTTTCGAGACGTATTCTGAAGACTGTTGGCTTGTTTGCATGTCGTACTCATAAACCCATGTCTCGTCGCCAGTTATTATACGTTTCATAAAGGTCGGATCCGTAGAAGCTCGGGAAACCATGTCTTCAGCGACATGCTTTCGCTGCGCTTTTTGAACAAAATTGAGCTCTTTTGGAACTAGTCGAGCGGCGACGCGTTTCATGCCTAAAATGTCAATGAGAATGTTGTGGACGGACTTAAAAGATATGTTCACCTCACAAGCCAACTCTCTCAGACTCATACGTCGATTTTCGAGCACTAGCTTCTTGATTCTGTCGATGTTTTCTTTGGTCGTAGCGGTTGAAGCTCTACCAGAACGAGGCAAGTCTACTACTACTTCTCGGCCTTCTTTAAAAGCCTTATACCATTCATAAGCCCTTGTTTTCAATATACACGATTCGCCGTAGGTATTTCGCAACATTATTAGTGATTCACCACATGAAATATCATTCGAAACACAAAATTTAAGGCACACTATTTGTTCAACAATATTTTCCATCGCAAAAATCGCCGAGGACTCAAAACTTTGACCAGCAAAAAATTTAGTTTAAAACAAATTAAGTGACGGATCCCGCTCAAATTTTGCGCGCTAAATCAGTACAGTGCTACCAACATGCAGTAAAAAAATTTGAACGACCTCTTTTACGCGGGTCTTTTTATTGACATATTCCCGATACTTTTTACACAGAGTAGTACGAGAAGGTTATTGTAATCAAGTGATAAAAGACTTACTTCCTAATCGGTACCTGAGATGATTTGCTGAACCGTTTTCAGATAGACCAACAAGCGTTAGAAGATACAGTAGTCCACGTCAGCACAAAAACCTGCTTCTTACCTGTCCGTAGATTTATGAGCCTACACAGAATGTATATCGGATGTCAACATAACAAAATCAGCATGCCTCTAAAACAGTTGATACAACAGTAGTGCAAAATGATAGAATGAGGGCTAAAAGCGTGTGCAAACTGATCCTTAGGTCCCTTCAACTCAGAAACTTTTTAATAGAACACCTCCCGAGAAAACCACGCCAGGAGAAAAGTGGGTCGGTAGTTATTGTTATTTAAAAATGTAGATATAATAATGCTTTCCAGTCATACCGAATTGTTCTATTCTATCTCGTTATTTACAGGGGTATGACTTTACGATATTTAGCCTGTCGAACGTTGCGTTGTTTTGGTACATGAACACCCTTACTGCCAGATTATACAAAGTATAACGAGATGTAGAAATGAGGTCCCTCAGAAAAAAATGTAATGTAAGATTATGTGATCGAGTGAGTAATAGTGTTATTCGTGAAAAGTGTGGCGTGAAAGATGATATTGTAAGAAATATAGAAAAAGGAATGTTGAGATGGTACGTAGAGAGGATGGATGATAGAAAATTGGTAAAAGGAATCTATGGAGCTAGTGTGGCTGGTAATGTTAGTAGAGAACGACCACGGAGAACACACTTGGACCAAATTGAGAGTGAGCTCAAAAAGGCAGGCGTCCGAAGTATGAAGAGATGAAAAGAGCATGTATGAAAAGATTGATGGATGTAAACGAAGCTAGAGAGGTTTGTCAGTATCGCACGAAGTGGCGATCGATAGTCTCTGCCTACCCCAATGGGAACTAAAGGCATGAGTATATTTATGTATACAAAAACCCACGAGTATAATTTTTCATTGTACTTAGGGTTCATGGACTATGAAAAAATTGATTTGATCATGAATTTGAAAACGCAACAATATTTCTCTCTTCCAGAATTAAGACACTAATTCTATCCAAACACACAAAGAAGTGAGACAGGAAGATGTAATTTCGTCAAAACTTTTCACTATTGTATAGAAACTTCATCAGAATCTTTTCATCGAACCAAAGCCCTTTTTCATAGTCCACGAGCCCTAAACATAATCTGACGCAGGATATGAATGTGGTCTATGGTACCAGTGCTTTTTCAGAAACCAGCTTGTTTGCGGAGCTAAAAGTCGTCTAACCTCCGAGATGATTCTTAACGACTCTCGATAACACTTTGTAGACATGGTTTAGAAGTGGTTTTTCTTCAAATAAAAAAAATAAAATAAAAATCCTTTATTTACAAGAAACAAGAGTATATGCGGTGGTAGGTTTTTTTTACAAATGTTCTTCCTGTTCTGCCTTGCGGCGTGAGTAATTGTAGTAATTGGGTAAGCACCACCGCATTCCTATTCCATGTCTCGGGCGTGGTTCCCGTGAGAAGAACAATAATAATCAACTTTTGAAGGGCCTTTAGAATTGCTTTTGAATTGTTTTAGGCAAAAGCGTGGCTCGGGATAAATCCTCTTACATATTCTCCACCTCATCGTCGGAGTGCATCGAGGCCGGAGCGTAAACCTACATGACATTCATCGAACACCGTTTGGTTATCCCGAGCAACATAACGCTACCCTTATTGATACAATCTCAATATTCACAACGTTATTTGCTAGGGACTTGTTGACAATGAACCCAACACCACTCTGGCTAGTAGTCACCCTCCCGTAAATATAACAAGTAGCCAGATTTCTACGTTATCGTGTCCACCCCCTTTCTTTGAACTTCTGAATATCCTATTATGTCCCATCGCAACTTGCCTATTGCTTTTTCCAGTTCGACGAGCTTCTCGTTAGTTCGTAGTGTCCGCACATTGTACGTTCTCAGTGGAGCCGAATCTCTGCCGGGGATTCATAGCACCCCCGCCGCAAGGATAGTGGGACCACCGATGATTGGGAGCCGATTCATCTTCGTTTCAATTTCAATCATGTGGAGGGGGTCGCCATAATCACCACTCGACATAATTAGCATGGGAGTTGGCGCAGAAAGATGGCTTATATAAATCCTATACAATTTATAATGTTATAACTTACTTTACATAAGGTTATTTGGGTTAAATATAGGGAATTTCTTGAAACAATACAAAATTATATTAGTATCATTCAACGTTTATTTCAGCATTTTACATAAACACTTATTTGAACATCACTATACATAATACTTATAAATAGAACAAACATTTTTAAATAAATATGCATATCATCTAAATCTATTCCTAAGCAATTTTCCATTTATAATCATATCTATATGTTAGATATCACTGGTATAGGTTATAACTTCTACATGTAGATCTTAGTAATCACATTGAGATATACTCGTTATTTCATCAAAAAAATATTTCTTCTTCCTATAAATTAGTCGCAATCATTCACGGTGGTTTGACGGCTTATTCCACTTGGCTGAAACAAACAAACAAACAATAAGATATAGTTCGTTGCGTAAATTTTGGAGATGCTAATGCAGTTAACATTTTAATATTTATAGTAAATTTTATTACTACCTAGGTTAAAATATAACAATTAAAACTTTTTTCATAAGGTCAAATATTCTTAAAAAAACGCAAACACAGGGAGAAGGGAGGACATGAACTCGTTTTGTATCTTGTGTGCATATTAACAATCTATAATTAGGATGTCCGGTTTATTTTAGTGCTATAGTTGTCCGAATCAATCAAAAATTTCTTTTATTTAGAACTGCAAGTGCGCAGTTTTTGTCTCTTTTGGTCTCACTTAATTTGACTAAAGAGTAAGAGCAATAGCTATAAAATGAAAGAATGCTTATCCTTTAATCCCAATTTGCAATCGTTATTAAACAACCCAACAAAATATTTTATACTGTGTTAGTGTGCACAATAGATAGAGGACTAAAGTAAATAGAGCTGAAAACAAACGTGTTCCAGTACAGAAATTCCTGAATAAATTCCACTAAAAACGAATTGTCAAAATACGTTGTATCTACGTTTATTGCCTACATTTAATGCCACTTTACTGTCACTGTTAGCCACTTACAGATACTGACATTCTGTTTCGATACCCAAGAAAATGTATTGACAAAGGTAGGATGCCCAATCATGTGGACAGATGCGCAATGATGGTGGGGATCACAGCACGTTCATTCTGTGATTGTCCATCATGGCAGATGGTGTAGAGTGCACTAAATTATCGAAATTCGAAACTCTACTGAGATACTTACATAACACGCATAGTGTTGGTGAAACCGGAACCCTGTTTCCACCCGGTGACCAGCACCACGTGATCTCCGGTCTTGACAAAGCCGCGGGCCTTGCCGAACTTCAGACCGTATTGGACGCGAAGATCTACGTCCTTCAACCAGTCAGTTACTGGTGCATCTGGAATAATATACAGTGGAATGTAATTTCGGAACAATTAATGGTTGGGGACTGACGAATTTAATTTATTTTTAAGTAGTTAAACATACATACATACATATACTCACGGCTTTAAATCCCTATAAGGTGTAGCCAGAGCTAAGGAATTTGAAATTCCTCAGCCACTTTTGGAAGTTGCTTGGGGAAAATATGGTAAAATAAAGGTTTTTGGTGATGGGTCTCCAACCGCATCGTCCAAAAATCCATTAAAAGCCCCAATACAGTTAGTTGCCTCTTACGTACACCCACCGGAAGGAATGGGATAGTGCTATTCTAAGCCGACACTACACAGCTAAAGTAGTTAAAATTAAGTGTTTATAATTAATAACAGTAGGTAGGTTACTACTACCAGTCAATCTAGTAAGACGCTATGATGTACTATATTATTCCGGAATTAAGTACTAAATGATTGTTTTTCTTTTTATTACCATAGATATAAAATATGACTAGAAGGTACTGTTGTGTAGCACTAACCCGATTGGACGACAGGCATACAAATTAGTATAAATAAACCATTCGCATAAAACAACCCTTTTATTCTCACTGCACAAATTAGGGAAAAAAAATACTTTGTAAATTATATTGAAACAAATAGCTACACTAGTTACCTGAATAAACAATAGGCAGTACTCCACGGTAGAGATGCGCTTGACGAGCAGTCTGAGGCTGCCTAGTAACGGCAATGATGGGGCATCTTGGCCGGTATTTGCTGAGGAGGTGGGCAGAGCGACCACTAGTAGTGATCACCACTATGGCAGCGGCCAAGCATTTGGTGGACGCTTCTACGGCAGCAATAGCCACTGAGTGAGCCGGCTCTATCGGGGCTTTCACCTGGACCATGATAAGTTAATGTACTAGTACAGTTAATAGATGGCGCTGGATGTCTTTTAGTTTGCATATATAAATTAATTCGAGCTTAGAAAAACCCCCTTAAATTTAAATTATACGTTGTTAAGCAAGATATTGATTTAAACGTTTGCTCGCTTATAATGAGGTTTACATTAAGAGTTAAATTTTTATTTGCTAAGTAATTTATTTCACATCATAAGACAAAAACTCGGCCACTTTAGTTACCTTAATTTATTTTCCTCACTGTTAATAACCTAGATAAATCAACAACAAACATAACATTATCAAGTCTCAAAACTATTGCTCCGATTCAGGATTTAAACCCTCTGGCACTACTAATAAAAATAAACCAACTAAAATGCACTATTAAAATAACCAATTTTCCAATTACCTGTTGCACAAGGTCATTGAACAACTGCTTATGCCAAATAGCTGCTTCGGCCTCCTTGCAGATATTGGCCATGGTGAGAACGCACTCCAAGGGGTAGTCTCCCTTGGCCGTTTCTCCGGACAACATGACGCAGTCAGCGCCATCTAGGATCGCGTTGGCGACATCGGAAGTCTCGGCGCGAGTCGGGCGCGGCTTCTTCACCATTGACTCTAACATTTGAGTGGCACAGATTACTGGTTTGCCTACCTGTTTGATGGAAATTATTTTTCTTATTAGTGATGGAAAAAAGAGCTTACTAGTATACATGCATATAATGTATTTTAGAATGGATTACAGATTTTTAACGAATTTCGATAGTTTGTGATATTTTATATCCTTTAATACTTGTGCGGATATTTCAAATAGTCGACCTCAAATTTAGCTGTGCGTGTGTGGTGGTGTATATGTTTATATCACATCATATTTTAGCTGATGTTTTTTTTTACTTATATTAATACACTGCTGTAAATAATTGCTTATTTTGAAACAATTTGCAACAAAAATCGACCCTATCGATTTCGCTCACATTGTATTTCTCTAGCAGGCAGTAGGTGGAGTGCAAATTTCGAATGCAATAATGTTAACTTACTTTTAATATGATCGATTTCAAGGAAAAAAACAAAAATATTCGTAACTCTTACTCTATATCACTTCTTTACTTTGGGGTTAACTAAGCTATTGCATAAATCTTGCCTGATACATTTAAACCATCGTAACTGTCCCTAAATGGAATGAATACTTACTTTGTTACATCTCGCGATCATTGTCTTCTGAGCCAAGAACACTTTTTCTGGTGGGATTTCAATACCAAGGTCTCCACGGGCTACCATAATACCATCAGATGCCTGAAATAAATCAATATAACAACATAAATATCAGTATAAAATATTATATTACCTAATCGAGGTTGCTTGAAATTCACTTAAACAATTGGCTTAATTAACATAAATAAATATCTATTAATACTTGGTGACAATTATGCTGTTTTTTCGCAAAACTAGAATAACATTAAACATTTTTTTTACGAGCAACCGTGATAGCTCAATGGGTAGAACACCGGTTATCGTGCAAACGACTATTGTTTAAATCCCGGGTCGGGCATACACCAATTTGTCATTTCTAAAGACATATGTGAGGTTAATTTATCATGGATGTTAACGGTCAGGGATTACATCGTGAGGAAACTCATATGCTAAGTTGTTCTTAGTCATGTGACAGTGTATTAGTACAAAACGGCGATAGACCTGCCCCCTATCACGTGAGTACACTGTCCATGCAAAACGTGGGTACTCTGTACACCAGGTGACAAGTTCACGTGATGTTCAGAAGCAATAGTATCTCTGCCTACCCTTTCGGGGTCGGCGTGAATGTTTATGTTTATTATGTAATTATTTTAAAGCGTAATTTAAATAAACTAAGCTTAATACTATTCTCAGCTAGGCAAGGGTAACTCTAAATCAAGAAACACCTGTGTGCAATCATTAACCTAACGCTCTGTCGCGTAAGCGTAAGCACAATCAAAGTGAGATGGACAAAACAAAGCTTTCCCTTTCCTGACAAATGCCCAGTGAAAATAAACCCTATCAATTTGAGTCAGTGTTAGAAAAATAAATGATAAAAGATTCAATAAATATTTACCATACTCAACTTCCATAACAGGTAGAGAAATTTAATTCTGAAACTCTGGCTACCCCTTATTGTGATTTGTAGAAATGAATGAAATATTTGAAAACAGAAATGTTACTTACAGCAATAATTTCGTCCAAGTTAACCATGCCCTGATGGTTCTCAATCTTGGAGATGATCTTGATGTTCTTGCCTTTCTCCCCGAGGACATTACGGATCTCAGTCAGCGCTGCACCATTCCTGATGAACGACGCAAATATCATGTCCACCTGTGACGGAAAGATAATGAAACGTTAACAACCCAACTTCTAAAGATATAAGTCTTAATTTAGATTAGTCGACAACTCTTTACTATACAACTCCTAGATTTATACGACAGAACATTAATATTGGTCTTGCCGTTGATATTCCTAATTTCTTAAAAGCCTTTTTGAAAATTGCTTACTCCTGAATAGGAAGTGGACTATACCACTGGTTCTTTTCCTCATTCTTTCTTTCGAATCTGGAAAGGCCAGAAGATACTTATTAAGGCTACAAAGCTCTCAAAGCTTTGCTGTATAGTCACTGTTTAGAATTGTAATTTCCAAATTTTTTTGGTCAGTGTCTTAAGTTGGTTGATGTGGCTGTTGACCCATCAGTAATTCTCTATTTTACCACCTTACCCAACTCAAATTCCAAAGGTACCGAGGTTTTTTTTATTTGGAATTTATATTTATGCCTTGACCTTAGACTAAGTAAAAGCTTCAGACTAGTAATGGGGAATAGTAAAAAGACAATATCAAAATGAATCATTTATGTGTGTGTAAAGAGCTGACGGTATATATTTGACAGATCTGGCTGTCGACTAAAGATGCACTTTGGTGACATTAGTGTGTATTTTATTGTGTACCCAAGAATTACATATGCCAAGAATAACCTTGAAAGAGCGGCAAAAGGTGTTCAAAACACTTAGTCTAGAGTTTTTACATAGCCTAAAATCTACGAAGTACAGTACAGGCATAGCTGTAAATAATCTTGCATTGAAATATACGCGTTATATGTATGTACGAAAAGAATAGAATATAATGTAGGTAATGAAAAAGATTATCAGTTTATGTTGCTAATAATAGATGACTGCTTTTATTTATTTTATTGGTAGGGTTATCATAACTGCAGTGGTTTTTCCTTAGTAACATCCAAACACCCGCGATAAAAAGCACGCGCCGAATAGACGGGTGTCAGACAAATTACTCGATTGCATTTATGTATGATACGAACGTAGGCATATATCTACGTCATGCAATTTCATATGTGATGTGATTGTATTATCGCATATTTATCACGTATTATGGTCATGAATAAGAGTGATAAAACTTCAAGGTAAGTGGATCTCTAATCGTAAACACAAAAGCATGATAATACTCTGAATTAAATGCGATAAGTTTTTCACGTTTATATTACATGACATTTCACAGTTCTTTGACTTTTATAGTATTTCTCTAGATGCGTTGTCAAGCTTGATTTATCCGGCATTTTCTGCACTACCAAACTTACTTTAAGAAAAAATCTATACATCTAAGATATTGGTTAAAATATAATAATATCATACTTACACCTTGTTCAACACCAAAGAGTAAATCAGACTTGTCTTTCTCAGAGACGGCAGGAAGATCAACGGGCAGACCAGGCAAATTGACACCCTTTCTTGATCCAAGAGTTCCTCCGTTCTCGATGGTGCACTCCAGACCATCAGCCACGACTTTAGAACAGATCACTGAGATGAGTCCATCATCGATGAAGATCCTGTTACCGGGTTTCACGACGTTGATGATGTTTTTGTAATCCACAAATACTACATCGGCGTTACCCTTCTCTCCAAAGGCTGGGTCGATTGTCAATTTGATGGAACCTCCTTTCTTGAGCTCAACTTCAGCTGAACCGCCCTGAAAACGCATAAATACTTCGATTAGTAAACATAGTAATGTTTTTTTTTATGATTTATGATAACTTACGATATAAACTTAAAAAATCTTAGTCACATTTGTGAGTATGGTGCCATCTATGTGTAAACAACTCAACTCAAACGTTCACGCCGAATATCCCCGAAGAGATTGGCAGAGGTACTTATAATAATAAGAGAGTACCCACCCACGCTTTGCTTGGATAGTGTACTCATGTGATAGGGGGCAGGCCTATCGCCGTTTTGTACGAATACACTGTCATATGACTAAGTACAACTCAGTCAGCAACTTAACAACCATGATACCACCATATGACCACACATATGTCTTTAGAAAAAACAAATTGGTTTAGGTCCGACCCGGAATTAGAAAACTAGTCGTCTGCACGATAAGTGGTGTTCTACCCACATCACGTATGTGTAAATAAGTTTAGGAAAATGTAAATTATATTTTTTGTTAAATATTGTTGGAATACTTTAGTCAAATTGTTCATGATATAAGTTTAAGCCTTCTCTTAACACTAATGTGAATCTTGGTAACTTGAATATATTCATTATATTACATTATGTTTTAAGTTACATTGGTAACTTGTATTTTTTATATCACATAAAATTTTAGGTTACATACCCCTTCCAAAAGCCCAGTTCTGATCTCAGGTCCTTTAGTATCTAAAGCGATGGCCAGAGAGAAAGGCATGCCGAGCTTAGCGCTGTAGTTCTTCTCGGCCTCGCGGCAGTTCTTGATGGTTTCGGCGTGGTACTCGTGGGAGCCGTGGGAGAAGTTCATACGGGCCACGTTCATACCAGTGTCCATCATCTTTTCTAGCGTGGCTACATCGCGTGACACCGGCCCTGAAAATACATATTAGTTGTAAATCGAGTAACCAGCAAGTTGGCTTAGAATAGTAAAGGGAAATTGTTTATGCCACAAAACAAGTAAACATTTACAAAAACAACTGCTTTACAAATAAGCGTTAGACGATACAATCAGTAACAAAGAACAAATTAAAGCCATGGTTGATTTAGTAAATCGAAGTTTTATTTTACTATACTTTTTTGTATCATTAAAATAAGGGGTTCATTTTCAACAAATATTTACACAGGAATGAATGAATTTAGGAAAAAGGTATTTGAAAACGAGTTAGGGTAAAAGAGTGAATTGTATGCCATGCCAATATTTCGTCCAAAAACGATGTTACCATTATCCTGGTGTCGAGCAGCAAATTCAATTACAAACTCAACCCTTTTGTGTCGCCCAATTATATAACGAGTGCATTATATTTATTTAATATGAAAAACACTAATTAAAAATATCAAATAAAATCCAAAATATCTTATTAAGGTCTGTTTGTATCTTTTTCAATTTCTAAAAGTGTCTCAGGTATTTCTTATTCCGAAGCTTTGGCTACCCCTTCTACGGATTTATAGTCGTAACTATATGTATGTGTGTAAAAAATCGTACCAATAGTACAGATGATCCCCGACAGACGCACGTAGGAGGCCTTGGAGTCGATGTCGAGCGCGCTGATGTGCTGCAGGTGCGAGCCGGCGTTGGCGGCGTCCATCTGCATGCTGGGTTTGTCGGCGGAACCGCACTGCAAACATAGACAAATAGGAATTTACACACTAATACAATTTATTTGTTGTACACGAAAATTTGCTAAAGCCGATCTAGCCTGTTTTGTGTACAGAACATAAAGATTAATACATGCTGATTTTCAGTCGGTGCCCATCTATTCATAGTTAATCCTTATTATGGAATTATCACCATGCTTTTCTGAATGGAGTTTGTTCAACTTTGTATGGGCACTCCCCCCACACTGTGAAAAGTGATAAGACTTATTTCATTATGAAATGCGATGGAGTAGTCTGGGAAGATTTGCTTGGCTCCAGTTGCCCACCGGCACAAAAAATACAGGTCAAAATTGGATGAAGTCAAAATTTTTTAGTCAATGTCGGAGGCAAACGTGCAGGCCTAATACCAAAAGGGGTTGTACTGTGGCCAAAATTCACTTTCACTTTTTCGATTCCATCGTGTTTACGATATCGAATCATCTTAATTCTAAATCTCAACTAGAATTAATGACTTCGCTTCTTGATCACGTGTCCACGGCGGAACAACTTGACAATGCGAACATAATTAATTAAGCAGACACATTGTTGAGGGTAAATAAAATCAAATATGGTAGCATTTTAGTAGAAAAGTGCACATTTATCAAGATTTTGCTGAAAAACATACATACAACATACATATAGTCACAGCTTCAAATTCCTCAGCCTCTTTTGGAAAGTTGAGTGGAGTGGGGAAAAGATGGTGAAAAGATGGTGAAATAAAGTATGTTAGTGATGGGTCTCCAACCACATCGCCCAAAAATCCCTTAAAAGCCCCAATACCGTTAGTCGCCTCTTACGTACACCCACCGGAAGATGTGGGGTAGTGCTATTCTAAGCCGACACTACACAGCTACACAGCTAGAAAAACACGCGTGGGATATTTATTATTTATCGTAATATGTAATAGGAAGCCATGAAAAACGATATCTAACCAAATGCTTGATGAACATGAAACATGAACAAAAAACAACGTGAAATGTGTTGAGGTTTTAAACTATTAGAAAAATAGTCTGATTTAGACATTATATTAATTCCGTGAAAAACGATATGTAATACAATATGTCACCAAGTGCTTAATGAAATGAACAAAAATAGTGTGAAATATGTTGCGGTTGTCTACAAGAACCTTGGTCTGTTTACAACATAGGGAAGATTTGTTTCTAGTTACTCCTTTCACGATAAACTTATTAAATTACTTGATTCATAGGATCTAGAGAGCCCATATGTATTGTTGTTATAAACAACATTTTTAAATTACATTTATATCGGGGATGTTTTGTTTTGTCAATTGATATTTTTTATTAAAATGGGGCGGAGTGTGTGTTCGGCTCGCGCACGAAGGCCCCGTACTACAATCATTTGTAAAAAACGACATAAAAGAACTTGTTTATAATTTAATTTAAATAAATAAAAAAAATTCAAGAACTAGGTGTCGCCGATATCTATGTCGAGTAAAGAATTGAATAAAGTAAGTTTGTTGTATGGGATATCCCTTTAGGTACTTATTCAGCTGTCGAACATGAAAAACTGGTAACAGCGTCAGTAAAAGAATCTCAATCGTCGTTTTTGTTATAAAACCCTAAAACGAATTAAGCAATATGACGCCTGTCGTCACTAGGGGTGAAATAACGTCAAACAACGTTCTTATCAATGAAATCAATGCCAACGTTTGCTCAAATTAAATGTAAATTAATGACGTAAAATATACGGCGCTGACCTTAGAAGAATTATGCAAGATCTAAAACTTCTATTACTTATTGTAAAAAGAAGTATAGTTTGAAATAAACTTCACTTACTACATTTAAAAAAGACCCAATATTTGAGATCGTATTGATAAGTAAAAGATTAGCTCTTGGTCCATAAAAATTTCAATAGATATTTATTAACAATAGAGAAAATAAAGTCTTCATTCCCTCAGTATTGTAATAGTAAATTACTAATAATGTATTAAAACATCGTAGTTACTAAGTAAAATTCATAATAAAACACACCGGCATAGTCTAAATGAAATCCAAACGTCAAAAAAGACATCACAAAAGCGTTTGTGTATTTATAACACAGCAAATGCTAAAGATCACGTAACTGCACTGAAAACTCTAAAATAGAATGAAATACCTCAACTTTGCCATCGTAGCTCGTCGGCCAGCCCATGTTTATTGTTTGAAAATGTATATGTTTCACAAGAAATATTAAAGGTGAAGCAGCTGACAGCGATTGTGAACTTGAATTGCCCTTCCGAGTGAAAATCGGGAGCTGCTCCCCTCTGCGATACCAATACGAGTTGCGTATTGGACGCCACAGGACGGCCGCAGCGCGCAGACGCGAAACCGTCTCGGCTTGTCCCTAGCCTAGGCGGCTACCAATCCAGGCAACATTTAAAAAAAACGAAGCAAAAACTTGCGGAACTAATTTTCTGCTACGACAACATCACGTTGCAGAAAGAAACGTAATGAAACCATAAAGTAAAATAGCACACTGTTCTATACGGGTAAGTATTTTCTTAATATAGACTTGTTTGATTTGAATACATGCCAGTATCAGCTCGCCTGTCAGTTTCAGTAGTTTGCTAATTAAAACTTTCCTACTTGGTATTAGATAAAAATTAATACAGACCTATTACTTTGCATACCTTGATCTAGTAGTTTTGAAAATTCAATCCTATTAAGTATATTTTAGGAGTTAAAAACTAGTAAATATAGACGTCGCTGCTCATTGACAGAAGGCCAACAAGGATGCTATAAAACTAGTAAGTAATTAAAGTAAACGTTTACGTGGCTTTTACCCTTAAATAACAAAGAATTTTCAAATAATTTAATTACTAGATACTAATAATAAATTGACAAAAGCCATAGCGTTTTGTTGTAAAATAAGTTTCAACTAAAATAGACCGATAACACATTTACGCATTTATTAGATTTTTGAGGCTGAAACGCAACGAGTAAAAAAGATGCTAACTTTCATAGTGGATAAAGGGTAGCAATGCAGCTAACTTTTGGCGGAAAACATTACGGAGGCAAATTGATTTACAGCTTGTTTCGTCAGAAGTTACAATGATGCATGTGTAAATTAAACTCATAAATAAAGAATAAATAAAGGAAAGAAAAATTTCGACACAGGCGGGAATCGAACCCGCGACCTCGGGTATACGCCCCGACGCTCTGCCAACTGAGCCACCGTGTCAATTGGCTGCCAGTGCGAAATTCTTCTATCCTTTATTTCTTTTTACACGTTTAAGTAGTGTTTGCGTTTCCTACCTCCGAATTTGAACTAAAAAGTAAAAAGGGCAATAGGGGCTTCAGGGTTTTTTATTTTCGAACGACGTGGCTGGAGACCCATCACCGACTATTTTTTATTGTACCATATTTTCCCCACTAGACTTCCAAAAGTGGTTGTGGAGCATCTAATTCTGAGACAATATGTGCATATGTTGTTTTTAATGATCTGCCACCAATATGCAATTTTTATGCCAAGTAGTTAACAAAGAGTCATCGTGAAGTGCCGTGTAGTGCCGGCTTAGAACGTCACTACCCCTTTCTACCCATGGGTGTCATAAGAGGCGACTAAGGGTATGAGGCTTTTCTAAGTGGATATTGGACGATGCGGTTGGAGACCCATCACCAACGATACTTTATTTCTATCATCTTGTCCCTTATCAATTTCCAAATTTGGCTGAGGAGTTTCAGCTCCTAGGCTCTGGCTACCCCTTTGTGCGGATTTATACCCGTGAGTATAGATATATCTACGTATGTATTGTGAAGCGTATGAGAGATATTGAAAATATATTATGTTTACTATCGATGCAGTAAGATTTATTTGTACAGTAGATGTAGCGGACGGCAGATCGTTAAAAAATACTATGCGCTAATAGGTAACCGTTAAATTTATACATAGTCAAGAAGCTAGATAATTACCGATTTTATTTTTAAGAAATATCTATTCCGCCAATAGCTGGCCGCTATCTATTACTTATTTTAATCTTAATATAGAGGGGATGGATGATCAAAGTTTGGTAAAACGGATCTATAGAGCTATTGTGACGACCACGGAGAACACACTTGGACCAAATTGAGAGTGTACTCAAAATGGCAGGCGTCGGAAGTATGAAGAATAAAACAGCATGTATGAAAAGATTGATGGATGTAAACGAAGCTAGAGAGGTTTGTCAAGATCGTACGAAGTGGCGATCGATAGTCTCTGCCTACCCCAATGGGAACTAATGGCGTGAGTATATGTATGTATGTCTAGCTACCCTGTTTTGGTCTTATAGCCGTAAGTAAATATATTTATGTATTGTTAGTATATATGTATGTGTATATAGAATGCTTAAACCCTAGTAATAAATCATGATGAGAAGTGTTTATATTTATCTGAAAACTGTTATCACAGTTCTTACTATATCAATATATAAACATCTTTCCAACTGCGGAAGTCATTGAGACGGAAAATTTAAATAGATATGCGTTTAATCAGAATCATATTGCATTGTTTTAGTATAATGCTTGTTTAGTACCGGGTCCCGCAATTAACACGTACGTAACGGATCGTGTCAAAAATTTGCATAGATACGTATTCATATTGGGTTCTTCTCAAACTCACGCCGTAAATCCGAAAGGTTGGCAATGGGAAATATTTGTTGTGATTGTGACTAAGGATTTTAGGTGTTTTATTTTGAAACGAATACAAGACAATTGAACGTGTTAGAAGTAACAGCAATTATTAATGTCAATAATATGCACTGACGTAAGTTATCAACCAAATCTGAATGATAAAGTGTGTTTTGTTATCAAGTTTTTTGTCGTTTTTATTTGGATTTATAATTTAAATAATAGTATAAGATCCCGCTGCTAAATCCCTACGTCATTACGTATTGAGTCAAACACACATTATAACATAAGTTCATGAATAGGAGAATACACTGACAAGAGGCAGCCAGGCAAAAGTGGCCGCAAGTAATTTTAATTAAATTCATGTTTATTATTATTCGAAGCGAAATTTCGTTCACTTGTTTTCGAAATATAATATCATCCCCATCATAGCAATGTATATATAGAATATAAAAATCCATAGGTGCCGTTGCAAATTCGGCCGCAACTACCTCGCAGCCAGGTGTAACTAGGTTATATTTTGGTGTTTTATTCGTTCATAAGTTACATGAATATTTCTTATATGAAATTGAAGCTATTTTTTTCCTAATATGATAATACATAGCTGCCTGTAAAAAAGCGGCCGCAAATTAGGGTTGCCATCTGTTAAAAACGCGAGATATCCAAAAATATTTCACAAAATATGCTATTGTTTCTGTTTATATTTTATGACTTATATAAGATATATTAATTTAAATACTTACTCACTTATACTCACGCCCATTTTTCCCATTGGGGTAGGCAGAGACTATCGATCGCCACTTAGTATCATCTTGACAAACTTCTCTTGCTTCCCTTACATTAATTATTCTTCTCATATATGCTCTTTTATTCTTCTCACTTCGGACCCCGGCTTTATAAGAACGTTTTCTATCTGATCTAGATACGTTTTACGAGGCCGTCCTCTTCTAACACTCCCATCCACATTGGCTCTATATATCTCTTTCGCTACTTTATTTTCATCCATCATCTCTATGTGACCAAATTACCTTAACATTCCTTTTTCACTCTATCATACAACCTTACATGAAATATACTTATAGATATTCTCATTTTTGAACATACATACATACATACATACATATACTCACGGCTATAAATCCCAAGAAAGGGGTAGCCAGAGATAAGCAATTGGAAATTTCTCAGCTACTTTTGGAAGGTGCGTAGGGAATAGATGGTGATATAAAGGTTCTTGGTGATGGGTCTCCAACCACATCGCCCAAAAATCCCTTAAAAGCCCCAATACCGTTAGTCGCCTTTTACGTACACCCACCGGAAGAAATGGGGTAGTGCTATTCTAACCTGACACTACACAGCATTGAACATACTTGGTACAAAATGGTTTGTTTCAATGATTCTTATGAACAATTAAAAAGGTTTATTTGTACTCATCCCCTAAGAGATTGAAATATATTATACAGATTTTTGATCTATAAATACAATGTATCTAGAAATTTGAATCTTGATGCGATTGACTGATATAACCACTACAAAAAGGAATATATGAAATTCATCCATCAATCAATCATGAGTATATACTAACGGCTATAAATCCCAAAAAAGGGTAGCCACAGCTTCAGAGATAGTAATTCTTTATCCACTTTTGGAAGTTGAATGGGGAAAAGGTAGTAAAATGGGTCTCCAAATGTATCGCGCAACAATCACTTAAAAAGTCTCGATTTTCTTTATATCTATTACAACGCCCACGGGAATATAAACATAAAAAAAAACATAAGTTAAGATAGTGTTTAGGTATTTTGGAAAAAACTAGTTTTAAAATAAAAGCTAGCAATTAATTTATAGAAGGTAGGTACGGTACACATATGCTATAGCTTTATTGGGTGCATCGTAAAAGTATAATTTTAGTGTTTTTCGTGACGTTAGAACTACAGAAAGATTTCCTTGCGACCAAAGCCTTTAGGGAAAGGCTAAGAATAATAATATATTTTTTATATATGAATTAATTAAATGTTTAATATGTGATACAAAATTATTTGTAGTTGTGGTTACGTCTAGAAGAGCATCCGCCACAAACGCATTTGACTCGAAATTAAGATAATGCAAGTTATTAAAAAAATGCTCACTTAATAAATCTTATGTCCTTAACCCTATGACAATGTGAATGTAAAATGCCATAAAATTTGTTAATAGCCTCTCCTTGACTTAGATTTTATATGTTTACATTACAGTACATCGTAGCAGAACACATACGTGCATACGTATACTCACACACACCGTTAATTCTCCTTTGGACAGGCAGTACTATCGATCGCCACAAGATCCTGCCAAATCTTTCAAATTTAATTTACATCCTTAAATCTTTCCATACATTTCCAAACATTTTTTACAGCTTGAGCATATTCTCTTTTCGATCTAAATTTACCCTCCGTGATCGTCTACTACTGAAATTACCATTCGCATTGGCTCTAACTATCAAGAATAACCTTCATGATGTACCTCGTCTTTGTCAATATGAAACGTAGGCAAATAACGACTTTAAAGGTGACTGGGAGTATAAGTGATGTGTTTAAAGAAGCAGTAATGTCTAGTTTCTATCAAGAGACACTTGGTTAACTAAACGCCTAACAATTAATATTGGCAAATTTCCACGTTTAAGTAATAGAATAATAGTGTAATGTTCACCTCGGGATACATAATTTTGGATTCCTTGTCCTTTTTCATTTTCTGACTTCAATAATTTGTATGACACTATTAGGAATTTCAAATTTTTGAAATATAAGCCAATAAACCCATATATAATCACTAAATAGGATACCATTTTGAGCTCATTAGAACTAATTTGTACGTGTTTTATTCCAACTTATGGCAATAGCATTAACTAGAGATATTTTACATTTACAGTTATGGAGTCCACATGATATGTTGTGAAGAGTTTTCTGCAAAAGACGGACAATTCAGATAAATACTTTATTTCCAAATACAATATTCTAATATTGCGATGTTTTTAACTCGACATTTTGAGGTTAGTTTTAACAACTAGAATTAAGTAATTACTGAAATATATATTTTTTTGACAACTTTTTAGGGGGGATACATTAATGAAACTAATACTCCAGTTAAATCCGTAACCTTCAGATTCTGATTTATTCTATTCAGTTCAAAGAAATTCGATTTTAAAGTGCAACAAATTATGTTGACAAACAGATCTAAATGTTTAATTGGAAATACAAAAAAAAGGAATTTAAATGAAATAATGGACATTCAGTTAATAATGTACTTACCAAAGCCATAATAAAATGATGAATTAAAAACGATAATTTGAGAAGAAAAAACACGCAAGTAAACTTTTGACAGTTCACTCGGCAAATGATTCACATTGACTGTCTATACCACATCCTTCGTGAAGGTCGTTGCAATGTCACGCGTCGTCAACGGGGCGCGGGCGCCGACAATAGTGCAACTGGAGTGATGGACACCTCGAATCCATTATCATTTTACACCACAAGCTAAATATTGCTTGCCAACTAGATATCATATGCATTAACTTTGTAATATTAAATAGAAACACTAAGTAGAAATAAATATATTCACTTACAATTTTTCTCTCGATCGCCTTCATTTTATCAACGTGCCGAGTCTGAGAGGAGCAGTGGCTATCTAACTGATATCTGTTGAACAAATATCTTTAAAGCCCTGAATTCGCTGTATCTTCTGATATCACTACTCAATAGGTCACAAAACTAAAAGGTATTTAATCTATCAAGATAAATATGCTACCGACAAGTGTATTCAAATGTCGTATTTTATTTTGGCTTATTGAATTGGACGCTGGGTTGTGAATGTCAATATTAAATTTAAAAGACGGTAATCGCGTTTTTTTATTAAACTTAATGAATGAGTATTTAACGATTTACAGGTAGTTTGAATATTTTTGGACTTATCGAAATAAAATAAAAAAAACCACAGACCATAGGTTTATTTTGAAATAATCCTTACAAAGATATAACAAAACATGGATTGACCAATAATGTTAACGCTACTGACAAGAATTTGCACCTTTTATAAAGGTTGGAATGAATGGCTGACTAACATATAAATAATCAAAAAGTAAGAAGACATGAGACAGACAATTTAACAGTACAGTAAAGTTTTACACATTGCTGTTCTGAGTTTTACTATAACTTGTACAAATTATGTAACCAATATCCGGTCAAGTTTTGCTGAGTTTCACTATAGGAAATATTGTTGCGAAATAATAAATTTCGAACAAAATATTTGATTTAAGTTATTATTTTGGAAAGGTTAGGCTTTCTTTTTGCGCTGGTAATTTTATCAATAAAAAGAATTTGCATCAGCTTTAATGACAAAGTGTCTTAAATCACCAAATTATATAAAGGGGTGTCTTGTTAATAGTTAAACAAAGGTTGTTTGTTTTAACCATCACTCTGGCTGGTATATGCAGACAACAAGTTAGTACTACTTACTAGTTGTCTGCATGTACCAGTCCTGATTATGGGAAAAGGGTTAAGATAAATCAATGGGTAATTAGAATTGTAATAGTAAAACAAATAGCAATAGTTAATGCTTGCCTAAAATGAAAGATCTGAGAGATGATGTTTATAATGACAACTTTTGCCTCAAAATCGTTGCTTCACCTTAACATAATAAGTACTTTAAAATGTTTGCTATTACAATGCATATTTTTGTTTCATATCATCCCACTTTTTTATTATTACAACACATAAAAAACAAATGGAATATACAAATTATATAAAGGAAAAGAAAAGCGATTACAAAGATAATACAATGAAAAATACAAAAAAGTAAATGCTTTAATTAAGAACACTGAAGCATCAGGAATATATATATAATTTAATTACTGAGTGTTATATTTTTAGTTTAGCCTTAAATTAATGTTTGCACAAAAATGTTGTAGGCATTATAATTAAAAACACTCAGATTTCAGAGACCACAGCAATTTGTGCAAATATTCATTAAGGCTTAATTATATTTTAATAAATCAGAAACAATTGCAGCGAACATAGCTTTATATAACATCTTCTTGTTCTAATAATTATTTTACTTAGGCCAAAATCGAGTTTTCAGTAGTAACATTTATTTAAGGTACAGTCAGGTAAAATATACTCTTTTTTATATATCTTTTGAGTTATAATTTCATGTCATTATATGGAAGTTACATTTGGAGCATATTGTCGATTGTAACGAGTGAAAATAGCATCAAATCCTACACTAGTTATTTATACTATACACCCTAGAGATATTTGATCCATTCCTATTACGTACACCTTACATCTACACAATAATATACAGTTGTAGGATCACGTAATGTGACCTATCAATTGAGCGTGGCTACTATACAAAACTAAGTAGAAATTGACAAGCTGTATGAAAAAGTGAATTACTTTAACAAGGTCGACAACAGAAAAAAGTCAGTTACATTGCAAAAAATATATTACATTTCTTAGTGTCACATTTTAATAAACATCAATTCACAAAAGCTCATGTATCCACCTACATAAGTACAACTGTCGCAACGTAACACATCACAATTCACTGCGAAACTGGTACACTTTTAACCGCACCATCACAATTTTTTTCGTGTTAGCCGACTTCAGTTTTCACGTAGAAGAGTAGGTAAGGAGTGGCGGCGGACCTTAGCTTCGGTTCTGGCGAGAGTAGGTCTCGGAATTCTTCGTCGGTGATCGGTTTGACGAGGTCGTCGTCGCAGGCGAGCCAGGTGGGGCTGGCGGGCGGCGCGGGCAGGCGGGGCACGCAGCACGCATGCGCGTTGCAGGAGGAGGCGGGACGGGGCGCGCGGAAGAGAGAGCGCATGAGTCCGCCGCCGCCGGCCGCCTCCACCTCGCGCGCGCACCGCCACACGTCAGCGCCATCTTGTCGCGCGTACGCCACGTAATGGCCGCCCGATAACGTTTGGCCGAGGTGCATTATTACTGCCCATAGCTCGTACCTATATGAAATATTTTAAACATTAGTAACTGAGTGCGTTAGATACGCTTTAAACATTAATCAATCAATTCAATGGCATAGTTGCAATATGCAATTTAATGTTAATACCCTCAAGCTTTTACTATTACGATTTTGAGAAGGGGGCAGAATTAATTGGTTAACATTACACACACAATAAGGCAAAGGTTGAAATTTTACAGCCCTTTGCAGATGCTGTAAAATTATAAGAACAAACTTATCCTTTAACATCTCAAATTATATGGCTTATGAATTATTAAATATTTTTATTAAAAAGGTCATTTCAACTAAATGCTTAAACTCAACTTCTAAAAGTGGCTGAGGAATTTCTTTTCTGAAGTTCTGGCTACTCCTGCAACTATGATTTAGAGACGTGAGACTATGAAATGTATGTATTTTAAATTTCAAAAACAAACCTACGCAATGACGGCTGATGCGGCGGTCGTTCAAGGCATGTTTAATGGAGTGGGCGCGTGCCTCGCGCCCTGACCTTTATTTTGGAATATTTTCCTCACTCAACTTCCAAAAGTGGCTGAGGTTTTTTTTATTCTGAAGATCTGGCTACCCATTCTAGGGATTTATAGACGTGAGCAAAAGCTTTATAATTATATAAACATACATATACTCACGGCCGTGAATCCCTAGAAGGGGTAGCCAGCGCTAAGGAACTAGAAGTTCCTCGGCCACCTTTGGAAAGTTGAGTGGGGCAAAGATGGTAAAATAAAGGTTGTTGGTGATGGGTCTCCAACCGCATCGCCCAAAAATCCCTATATAGTCCCAATACCGTTAGTCGCCTCTTACGTACACCCACCGGAAGAAATGGGGTAGTGCTATTTTAAGCCGACACTACACAGCAACTTTAAATCAGTAAGATTTTAAATACGAATATACCAACCTATGCAGCGATGGCTGATCTGGCGGTCTTTTCGCGCAAGGTTCACAGAAACAAGGCATCTCCAATGGAGTGGGCGCATGTTTCGTGATCTTGGTGAGGCCACCTCCAAACCTCTTCAGTTGCAAGACCAGTAGTCGAGGAAGCCTGGCGTAGGCTGCGGCGCGACGAGCTTCTACGTAGCGCAGGCATTGGCCGCACCAGTACTGTTTGAACATAAAGTAGTAGATGTATATCTTACGTTTTTCTCTCTTAGTTATTTGGGCGTTAATAAATATGTTTGTGCCTACTTGGGCAAGTAGAGTTTTGTTCTGCAGCAATAAATAAATGTTTACTAACTTTCTTTCCATTCGATTGACTTATTATATAAGTTTTTTTTTGTTTGCAATGTACACACTCTCAAAATATGTATTGTGATGATTTCAAATATGTATTTCTTCTAGAAGTGCTTTTTTAAAAACTATTGTTGGTAGCAATGTAATACTTTTCTATTTTTATGTGTTGGTGACACTGTTCTTCCATATCCGCTATACTGTCATGGCCAATATTGCTTCGCTGTGTTAGAACTTATAATTAATTCAATAAAAGTCAGCTACAAGAGTATACGATTGTTTTACTTATATATCAAAAGGTTATGGGCCCAGGCACATAATTCTAGAAGAAGTAAAACAATCAAAACTGTTTTTCGTCGAAAAGTGAAGATCGTGTGGTTGAGGTTAGAAACCGGCACGCGGGAAGAAAAAAATAAAACTTGCGAGTGATTGAAGCAAGGGCGGGACGAACAGACAGGAAGATGGCAGACGACAATTCTTTGAAACTCCAGACGCACATTAAGCTCGAGGGAACATCCAATTGGAATATTTGGAAATTCCAAACCGTCGTTTTGTTACGGAGTCAAGGCTTATTGGAAGTGACAGACGGAAGCAGTGTGAAACCAGAGCAGGCGGTTGAGAAGGCTGCATGGGAAAGAAAAGACGCGAAGGCTCAATCATGGATTGTTACAAGAATGTCAGAAAGCGTGATGATGCATATCATAACATGTACCACGTCAGCCGAAATGTGGCGAAAACTTGCAAGCGTATATGAGCAAAAATCCGAAACAAGTATACATATCGTACAACAACGTTTCTTCCAATACAAGTACGAGGAGGGCACGGCGATGTCTACGTACTTATCAAAAATAGAAGAATTAAGAAACCAGCTCAAACAAATGGGAGAAGCAATTTCAGAAAAATTCGTAATAACGAAAGTGTTAATGTCCCTTCCAGAAGCCTATAAACATTTTGTATCGGCGTGGGAGTCTGCGCCGGACGAGAAACAAACGTTAGAAAATCTTGTCGCGAGATTGTTGATTGAAGAAGAGCGTATTAACGAAAAGGAGCCTCAGAACTCTTCAGCATCAGCGTTTTTAGCTAAGAAAAACATTAAGTGTTATAAGTGCAATAAACTAGGACACTATCAAAGTGAATGTAACCAAAACAAGGGCTCGGGACATGATAATAGACCGGTTAAAAAGTGTTATTACTGTAAAAAAATGGGGCATACTAAAAGTGAGTGCTACTTCAAAAGGAATCGGGAAAAAGACAGTACGAGTAATGCATTTATGGTGATGAACTCAAATAGTAATGTGCAAGAATCTAAGTGGTTAGTGGACTCGGGCGCTAGCCAACATATGTGTCGTGATCGTAACTTATTTGCTACATTTAGATCGTTGAACAACAAAACAGTGATAGTTGGAAATGGCGAGGAGATTAGTGCGCTTGGTTGTGGACAGATGGCGGTGCAAGTTTACAACGGCCGCGGATGGGTGAATACAACTATTGACAATGTTCTTTTCGTTCCGAAATTGAAAACAAACCTGTTATCTGTCAAATGCGCTACAGAGAGAGGTTATGTTGTCAAAATGGACAACAACTTGTGTAAATTCTACAAAGAAAATATTGTGAGTGCCGTAGCGAATCGTAACGGAGACATGTACTATATGGACGTGCGTTATAAATGTGAGGTAGCGAACGCGACTGAAGTGAAATCTGGACTTAAAGAGTGGCACGAAAAACTTGCTCATCAAAACCTACAGTATGTGAGAATGGTGCTAAAAAACAATAACATTGAAGTAAAAGACTCTGACTTTAAGTGTGAGGGTTGCTTGGAGGGCAAAATACATCGTTTGCCTTTCAGTGCTAGTGAAAATAAAACGAGTAGGCCATGTGAGTTGATACATGCAGATACGTGCGGACCTATGGAGGTGCCGTCGGTGGGAGGATCTAGATACTTCGTAATTCTAAAAGATGACTTCTCTAACTACAGATCAGTGTACTTTGTTAAAGGCAAAGATGAAGTTAAGAAGTGTATTGAGAACTTTCTGTACAAAGCTGAAAATGTAACCAAAAACAAAGTACTGTGTTTTAGAAGTGATAATGGATTAGAGTTCGTCAACAAGGAAGTTCAACATTTGTTTGAGAAACGTGGAATAACCCATCAAACCACGGTGCCATATACTCCTGAACAAAATGGCAAGGCGGAGCGAGAGAATAGAACTCTAATAGAAGCAGCACGTACAATGTTGTGCGCAGCAGGTCTACCTAAAAAGCTGTGGGCAGAAGCTGTGCATACTGCAGCATATGTACTAAACAGAACAAGTAAAAGCAATGAAACTGGAAAGACTCCATATGAAACATGGACAGGTAAACAATTTGACATAACGGGCCTTAAAATCTTTGGAAATCCTGTGTATGTCCATGTTCCAAAGGAAAAGAGGAGGAAATGGGATCCTAAAGGGGAGAAAGCAGTCATGGTTGGCTACGAGGAAAATGTCAAGGGCTACAGGATATTCTTCTCAGAAAAGAATACTGTTGAGGTAAAAAGAGATGTCATATTTCTAGAAAAAGGTGAAAAACAGAAGGAGCGATTAGTTATGCTGGACACTACAGTTGAGGAGATGACAGACACTAGTCAAGAGCTACCTAAAAACAGAGAGAAAGCTGAAGTTCAAGAAGCTGAAGTTGATAATGGAGTGATACAGACGCGGGAGAAGAGTAATCGAATCAGGAAACAGACTTCATTTTACAAGTGTCATCATGTCTATGTGGAGGGAAATGAACCAAAGACTTACCAAGATGCCATGCAACGGAATGATGCAAGTAAATGGAAAGAAGCAATGCAGAGAGAATTGAATACACTTAAAGAAAATAATACTTGGAGTGTTTGTGAGGAACCTGTAACTGAAAAGACGGTTAGTAGTAGATGGGTATTTAAAATCAAAAACTCTAATAATAATGTAGAATATAAAGCAAGATTAGTTGCAAGAGGTTTTGAGCAGTGTGATACTATGGAACTATGTGATTTATATGCACCAGTAGCTAAATTGTCAACATTCAGGTTATTTGTTTGTATAGCAACAAAATTAAATTTACCGATCAATCAAATGGATGTAACAGGTGCCTTCCTATATGGAGATATTGATGAAAAAGTGTATTTAGAATTGCCAGAGGGTGCATATTGCGGTGATAAAAATATTGTTAAATTAAAAAAATCTTTGTATGGGTTAAAAAAATCACCAAAATACTGGAATGACAAATTTAATTCAGTAATTAAGAAAGAAGGTTTTGTAAAATCAAAAAGTGATTCTTGTCTGTACACTAAATGTGAAGGTGATGCCCGAACATATGTTTTACAGTATGTTGATGATTTATTAATATTTGGAAATAATCAAGAGCATATTTGTGACCTTAAGTCACTATTAAATAAAGAATTTAAAATGAAAGATTTGGGCTTAGTTTCAAACTTCTTAGGTATTCATATAAAACAAGATTTAGGTACAGGGATCACTGAGCTTAATCAAAAAGAATATTTAGAAAATGTATTACAAAAATTTGATATGCAAGATTGTAAACAAATATGTACACCAATGGATCTGAACTTTGACACTAAATTATTTAAAGATAACAATGATTCTGTGATTGATAAAAACATTGAAAATAAATGTAGAAAAATTATAGGTTGCTTGTCTTATGCTGTATTAGGAACAAGGCCTGATTTGTGTATTGCTGTGTCAATTTTGAGCAGATATCAAAATAATGCAAATAATGTCTTATTAACTGCCTTAAAGAGAGTATTAAGATATGTAAAACATACAATAAATTACAAACTTGTCTACAAATGTACTAGCAATGTATTAGTGGGATATTGTGATGCAAATTGGGGAGGAGACTTGAAGGATAGAAAGTCAACAACTGGTTATTGTTTTAAGTTTGCAGATTGCTTAATTTCTTGGTCTTCTAAAAAACAGGCCAGTGTCAGTCTGTCTTCTACCGAGTCAGAGTACATAGCTATAAGTATGGCTTCTAGCGAAGCCTGTTGGTTGATTAACTTGCTTAAAGATTTTAATATTGTTAAAGTGTGTCCTGTCACAATATTTTGTGACAATCAGAGTGCTATAATGGTAGCAAACACTGAAAGTGTCAAAAGACTAAAACATATTGATATTAGATATCATTTCATTAAAGAGTTGATTAAGTGTGGAAAAGTAGTGTTAAAATATATTAAAACTGAAGACCAGACAGCAGATATGTTTACAAAAGCATTAAATAAAAATTTACTGTTAAGATTTATTAAAAACTGTGGGTTGTATGAATAAGTTAAATAAATATGTGACTGTAAGGGTGTATTACATTGAGAGGGGGTGTTGGTAGCAATGTAATACTTTTCTATTTTTATGTGTTGGTGACACTGTTCTTCCATATCCGCTATACTGTCATGGCCAATATTGCTTCGCTGTGTTAGAACTTATAATTAATTCAATAAAAGTCAGCTACAAGAGTATACAATTGTTTTACTTATATATCAAAAACTATAGCACAAGTTATTGCGATATACACCTAGGACAACATACATACATACATATACTCACGGCTATAAATTGCTAGAAGGGGTAGCCAGAGCTAGGGAATTAAAAATTGCTCAGCCACTTTTGGGAGTTGAGTGGGGAAAAGGCGGTAAAATAAAGGTTTTTGGTGATGGGTCTCCAACCGCATCGCCCAAAAATCCAATAAAAAGCCCTAATACCCCCTTAGTTGCCTCTTACAACACCCGTGGGTAGAAAGGGGTAGCGACATTCTAAGCCGGCACTAAACAGCTAGGACCACAATCCACCTAGGACAAGTTAAGATTAAATAGAGAGCGTACTAAAAGGTGGTAGCTGTGTAGTGTCGGCTTAGAATAGCACCACCCCATTTCTTCTGGTGGGTGTACGTAAGAGGCGACTAACGGTATTGGGGCTTTAAAGAGATTTTTGGGTGATGCTGTTGGAGACCCATCACCAACAACCTTTATTTTACCATGTTTCCCCAACCCAACTTTCCAAAGGTGGCTGAGGAATTTCTCATTCCTTAGCTCTGGCTACCATATCTAGGGATTTATAGCCGTGAGTATATGTATGTATGTATGTACTAAAAGGTAGGCCGACATGGATAAAAACAGATAGTAACCTTATTCTGGTCGCGCAGATACTCGGTAGCGAGCGCGGCGGCTCGGAACGGCTCGGCCGCGTCCGGCTCGCCGTCCTCGAGCACGGGCACGCACACGTCGCACATCGCCTGCGAGTGCGAGCGGACCGTCTCGCACTCCATGCACGTGGTGCGCATCACCATGGTACCTACGCCATTATGAGCGTCACTTATTTATTTATTGTTTATTATTAAAATAAGATAAGAAACACATGTATTCATTGCTACACAGTGAACATAAAACTAAAAACATGAAAAACTAAACTAAACAAAAATAAAATATAAAAAGTTGTCACAAGCCATACCCTGCGTAGCAATAGATTGGCGGCTGACCCAAATTTATTTATTACAAATTTACAATAATATAGCAGTTACAATATCCTGCAAAACTGTTTAAACAGTATGACTGCAGAAAGAGTCTCTTTAAACATAGCAATAATAATTGAGATTAAATATAATAGTGAGGTAAAACATTTATGGAAGTAAGTACAAGAAATTGTAGTTAACATCATAAAGAACCACCAAGCAGCTATTATACATACTAAGAGGGCATGAATGCTTCGCGATGCCAAATTGGAGCGAAGTAGCAAGTTTTAAGGGTCATTATTTCTCAATAGTAACATTTTGTTGAAAGAACTCTTCTTCGCAACCTGGTTATTCGATGCTATCATGCAAAGTTTGGTAGAGATCGGTTAATCCGTTTAGGAGAATTAGAATTTACGTCATTTTTGGGAAAAGGAAGCAGAAAAATTTGGTAAGAAACTAATATTACAGGTTGAGCCTTTTCCAATAATTAAAGTAAAACTAGTACTCAAATTTCATTGTTACGTTCCCAAAAATATTCTCCACGCATACCTTCGAAATCATCAGCAACAAAGTCCCACCCTGGAGCACGCTGATTCAGAGGCTCAGCTACCGGCGAAGGACTTCGGTCTTCTATTGGAACTCGCCTTTCTAACGTTTTAGGTTCTTTGCGCTTCTTCCACGATTTGCGCAAAGACGACAACTTGCTCGAATCACCTTCGGGTGATGGTTGACGACCTATGCCGTTGCTGAAAATGGTTTGAGGTAAAGTATCGAAGTTGATTATGTTTAGAATGCTATTTGTTAATAGGTATTTTGTTTAAATATCTAGAAAGCATTTAAATGGTAAGTTTCTTGAGGAAAAGGTAAGAACGAAAAATGAAGAAGGGATGATGTAAACCCCTACATGTAAATATCAACAGCACCGTTGTCAGGAACCTCAAAGAGCAAGAAAAATGTCATAAGAGTAGAATTAATATTATACGCTAGATGATTTCAGATACTTGATATTTTATTTAAGAGGTTTGCCAGGATTGTACTAAGACGCGATTAATATTTTCTGCCTACCCCGGTGGCAACCAATGGCACAAATAAATTATGTATGCTTATAATAACACTACCCCATTTCTACAAGTCGGTGTCGTAGAGGGTTTTCTTTTAAAGAAGCTGTTGGGCGATGCGGTTGGAGACCCATCACCAATGATTACTGCAACTTTATTTACAATCTTCACCCCACTCATATTCCAAAAGTGGCTGAAGCTCTGGCTATCCTTTCTAGGGATATTTAGCCGTGAATATATGTATGTATATAATTAAAAAATGAAATAAGTAAGAAATTGACGAACCTATCACCATTTTCGTGTAGTTGCAGTCGACTCGCTCGCACACTGAGCGCCCGGCATGTCTCCCGAATGTTGTTTAGGATACATATTAGTAACTCATGTGCGTCTTGCTGTCTGTTACCTGGAATTTTATTAAAATACATTCCATTCATTCCATGAAATTTATTCCATTCAGTGTTTTATCTTAAAAAAATACGCATATTAAGTTAACGATAAGTTGAGACCTTGAGAATCTTATTGCATTATCGTTCTAAACTTGATTTTTATGTTCTCCCCTTCTCTTCATACACTGGTGGTTTTGCGAGCCTCTCTTATGTAAGCTTTCAGTATATAATGACGCCGGTAGTCTTCACCAGTCTTCTCACCATTATTAATACTTACAAAACGATCAAAATTCTAATACAATTACAAAATATACAATGATTTTTTAAACCTTCAAAAGTAGAGTTGACCTCTCGCAATGCACTAAGGAACGCATCAGCAGCAAATGGTTCAGGAGTAGCATCAGGTGAGCTACTGTTCAAACACTTTGTCTCGGCAGCTCTTAAACTAGCATATGTCTCGTGAAGTCGCTCAGTTGCTATCTGGAAGTATTAATTTGCTCAATGTATTCTCACGGAATTGTACACCGCAAAAGGGAAGAGAGCTTGAGAACTAGAAATCGCTCAGCCACTTTTATAAGATGATTAGTAAAAAAGTAAATAACATGAAAAACACTTCAGAAACCTAAAACTCTTATTCTTATCATTAAAAACATGACATTGTAAGAAAGATAGAAAAAGGAATGTTGAGATAAAAGGGATCTATAGAGCTAGTGTGGATGGTAATGTTAGTAGAGGACGACCACGGAGAACACAAATTGAGAGTGTGCTCAAAAAGGCAGGCGTCCGAAGTATGAAGAATAAAAGAGCATGTATGAAGAGATAGATGGATGTAAACGAAGCTAGAGAGGTTTGTCAGGATCATACGAAGTGGCGATCGATAGTCTCTGCCTACCCCAATGGGAACTAATGGCGTGAGTATATGTATGTATGTAAAAAAAAACCTATGAGGAGAAATGGGCTAAGCCAATACTACATAGACATAGCTAATTGACTAACAATATCATGGTCAAAATAATACCTTTCCTTTGGCAGGTGGGTTTATATAGCAGGCTTGTTTTGGGATGAATAGCAGGCATTACAAAAAGTAGATAGTTAACCACAATGTGGAAATTTCAATTTGACAAATAAGTACTACCAGTAGGGCAAGCACGAGCGCTATTTTATCGACACGATAACGGTTAGAATGAGATGGCAGTATACGATACTAAGTAAGTGCGTAAGAGATGGCTGCTTTATCGCACGCGATAACTAGTTTAAACACCGCTCGTGATTGCCCTTCTCTAGTAAATAATACTGATATCACTATCCTATCTTATTTCTGTGGGTGTTGAATGAGGTGACTAAGGAGTGGGGGTAGAAAATGAGGCAAAAACCCATCCCAACAAAACACTTATTTTATTATCATCCCCACTCAAATGAAGTGGCTAAGCCATTGATAATTTGAAAGATTTGGCCTTCTAAGAAAGACCCTCCTATCACACACTGTACAATTGGTATAACTTGTAGGGCTATTCTAAAAAGCATATTATGAAGAAAGACTCCTGACCTGTATTTTTGTTTTCCCAGTGAAATTATCAGATTGGCCTAGTGACAGCAAATCTTTGTTGCTGAAAGATCGAGCACCAGATGAAGCAAAACTAGCTGCACTGCGCCCCAAGGAGGAACTTTTTAGTTTTATGTTACCAAGTTTTTGCTCAACACTAGCAAGATCTGTTACTAAATGGTGAAGATTGTGTAGAAACCTCGGTGCATACCTGGGAAATTAAACATTTATTAAATCTGAACACTAATTCATTCTTTGTATGGCGAATTATGAATTCATTGCATTTGAATATTACTTCAATTTCTCAAAGTTTAATTTTACCTCTGTCTTTTATAGGGTTACTATTAAAGGAAGCTAACTGAAAATTTGTAAAACCATAAATCAGTTTTATTAAATATTTATAAATAAAAAAGTATCTTACCGCAGAGTATAAAGAACACTATTCAGAAAGCAAGTATTGCCAAGGTTTGAAAGTGTTGCTATAGGTGTCTTCTTGGCAGGAGCACTCCCACTATACTGGTTGTCCGTTTGAGTGTGCCCATTCAACATTGCAGAACGAGTTTGAGTCTCACCCAGTACAATCAATTTGGGTTCTGTTTTGTGCTTCTCTAAAATTAAACATAGATTTTTTTGTTATTGAATATATATTTTTTATTTGCATAAAATACAAAAGGAACATATTTACTGTTACTTTATTATTTTAGAATAGCACCCTTCTTGCCATGGTTGTTATATAAGTTGACACATGAGATGGGGTATATGCAGTGTTATTGGTGTCCCTCAAGCCATAATCCTCAAATTTTAAAACTTCACGAAATTGATTTTGATCAATGCTAAAAAATAGTGCATAAATAGTGCTAAATAGTGCCATAGGCCAGATAAATAGTGCTATTATGGTTAAAAAGTTATAGCTAAAGTTTATTGAGGATTATGGCTTGAGGTTCAAGCCATAATCCTAATCTCTGCAGCAAACAAACGGTGCGGCCTAGAGTCTAGGTTAAGGTTTCAAAAAATAGTGCATAAATATTGCTCACGTTATGCCAATTCCCAGAAGGAACCGTTCATTGGTTCCGGAGTTATTAAGGTTTCCTGATGAGGATTATGGCTTGAAGTTTTGAAAACCTCAAATATCTCCGTAATGTCTGCAGCTATTCGGTTGAATGTCAATAAATAGTGCGGAAATAGTGCTTCCGGACTATAATTATTTCCATCCGATTTACTAAGCCCAAGTATCTAAATAAAAAGCATTAACTTTCACATACATTTCTGTCCTGGTACAATCCAGCAGAAACCTTAACCTAGACTCTAGGCCGCACCGTTTGTTTGCTGCAGAGATGAGGATTATGGCTTGAACCTCAAGCCATAATCCTCAATAAACTTTAGCTATAACTTTTTAACCATAATTGCACTATTTATCTGGCCTATGGCACTATTTAGCACTATTTATGCACTATTTTTTAGCATTGATCAAAATCAATTTCATGAAGTTTTAAAATTTGAGGATTATGGCTTGAGGGACACTGTTATTGGGCAAAGCTGTAGGTAACCCATCAATAGATTGCCAGTAGTAGAATAGTAACTGGTCTCAGTGAACCCTTACTTCGAACATTAATTAGCAAAAGTGTAATAATTTTTGATTTGTTATTTATTAGGTTAGGACATTAATTACTAGAATCTGACCAGTAACCAAGTTTGTCAAGGAGTTACAAGTTATTGGTTTTAATATGCATAAAAAAATAATATTATCTACTATTACTTACTTACTATTACTGATGTATGACTTAGTGTTTTTCAAGATAGATTAAATTAATAAAAACTTAAAATTAACCATTCACTCCATGTGTCACCTAATAGTCAGTAAGTAAAAGGAGCATGTATCAAAACATTGATGGATGTAAACAAAGCTAAGGAGGTTTGCCAGGATCATAAAAAGTTGCGATCAATAGTCTCTGCCTACCTCAGTGGGAAATAATGGCCAGAAGTATATGTACATATGTATCATAGTCACTAAGTGTTAAGAGTACCCACATTTTGCTTGGACAGTGTCATCACAAGAAAAGCGGCATGCCTATCACCATGTACTTAGATTTGTAACTAGCCATGTGGGTTACCTCATAATGTTTTCCCTCACCATTAACAACTATGATAAATTACCACAAATATGAGTTAGGAAAAGACAAATTCTCTTAAGCCTCTCAGAACAAAAGGCAGGGGTTCTGGGTGGATTTGATGAGAAGTACTTTTTGTTAAACTCTTTTAATACTATCCTTCATATTTATCTTTCTTAAACTTCTATTTGAGTTATTTAAATTAAAATACTAATGGTGAAATGACAAAGTATCGGAACACCAAAAAAGTGTACAGGATATTGGAAAATGCTATAACAGAAACATTGTGCTCCTATATTTTGAACTCTATATAACTCTAAATAAGGGATCAGCGGTCATCACTTAAACATAAGGCACCCTAAGTATAAATTAAGGGTGTAACTGGGGGCCTCCTAAGTCGAGGCGGAGGCAGATGCGGAGGAAAAAGTGGATATAGAAATATATTAATTTATGGTATAATAAAAAAGCCTGTATTTTAATGAAATAGGTACATACACTGATAGTATGCTTTAATTACTTATTTCATCAACCAGTATTCAAAATTAGGAAGAGGCAAATTATATTTGACAAACTAGAGATGCAGCTGGATGGTTTGGTCATCATTGTTTTTATAATGATTTATGTAATTACACCTATGTGATACATAACTTCACATATATTTTATGGAGGCGGAGGTATGATTTCTTGTGGAGCTACCGCAGTAGCAGAGACGGGGCAAAATTCTGTTACAACCCTAGTATGAATATGTACTTAGATAAACCAGGAATTAAACTGCATAACTAAGTATCAGAAGAAAAAGGAGGTTATGTAATTATTTTGCTAAATTGACTGCATAAGATCTATGTTGAGAGTTTAGTCTATTATTCCATAAATTGATATTAACAGTGTAATTCTAGACGCTGAATGGATTTTGTAAGAACCAAGAGGTTACATTTCAATCTTGAGTTGTTTCTCTCCAATAAATAAATTAATAAAATAAATATAGGGACACATTAAACACAGATCAAGTTAGCCTCAAACTAAGTTAAGTTGTACTTTAGGATACTAACTCAACAATATATTCAATATAGTATAATACACTTAACATCGAAACATACAAATAACATCCAAGACCAAGAATCAATAATTTATGCCCATCACATAAATGTTGTTCTCAGCAGTAATCAAACTCGCAACCTCTGGACCAAATGCTAGTCACCCATCCACTCAGCTACAGTCATCGTCAAGGACACCACATTTCAGACAAATACACCGTTAACAGCAATATGTGCATTAATTACCAAATTTTACCTGATACAATTGCTACCTCTTGTATTACTTTCAATTTCTTTGCAGCATTAAGTGTGTTGAGGTAGGTATTCTTAAATGGACGTTTCAATGATTTATTTTCTTGATTCTCAGGCAAGAAATTAAGATTTGGATTAGAGTTTTCCTTCAAGTCTTGTTTTGAAGAGTGGTTTTCAGTTGAAACGCCTGAAGCATTAGACCTTTTCAGGGAGAATGACAGCGACTTGACCCTTACAACTCCTTTTTTTGTTTCCAATACAGAGTTTAATGGCATCTTCAGGAAACCTGAAATTGTACAAACTTGTATAAAACCATTGCAAAATAGCAATTAAGGACACGATTTCCACACTTTCTAATCATATTTTTTTCTTTTTAATAATGTTTACTTACAGACATAAACTTAGACGATACATTGACTTACATATCGCAGTAAGACAATGTAATAAAACCCTTCTTTTGGCTAAATAGATTTAACTAGGAAATTATTTAACCGCATAAAGTTATTTTCGTACAAGACAGCCATATTGAATTTTATGTTTTTGACAAGCTTGAAGATGACAGTATTGTCAATACATACACATGACGACTTGCGTTTCAAATTGTAAAATAAATTTTACGTATAATAAAGCCTCATTTACACTACCTAAATCGCTTAGAACCAAACCAAAAGCCTATGTTGCTTTTACGATGAGCGGGTAGAAAAATATTTGTGCTATGTTAAGCCGACACTACACGTCCTCTTATTTCACTTATATTATTTATTTGAAATTTATTTATCTCTAAGTTGACTGACGACGATAATAATTAAAACAATTTATTAAAAAGGAATAGTCGGTAACCTGTTATACGTTTGAATTTGTTGTTCTTTGAACATAATCTCGACTGGCAATCGAGCGAGTGGGACAAACTTCTCTGGTTCGGGCTCTCGTTCTAGGACGTTTTTCTGCTTGACAGTATTAAAAAGATTAAAAGCTTTATTACCGGGTAGTAAATTTCATTATTGTGTACCATATTTTTGTTAGTGCGCTCTCCTGCTTAGATAGTAACTTCATGGCTTGTACTGCCATTGAATATTCAAGTCATATCATTTTAAACCAAAAATAATACTTTAAATTACTATTTCAATTGTATTTAAGCTGTGAAACAAAACAAAACAATCGATATAAAAACATACACAAGCAATTAAAATTGAGAAAATAATTACACATTAAAATTATACACATTATTATAATAGTCATGTCAAATATAATTTTTAAATGTCACATATATTGAAAAAAACATTTAAATCGTAAAGGCAATTTACTAAAAGAAAATTAAACAGTTTTGTTTTGGATTGAATTAGATATGGATTCATCTGTTTCAAATCGTCACTTATAGCATTATAAAGTTTAACTGACATATTAATAGGAATTCCTCAGGCATATAGTCAAGCTGGCTATATTTCACTACTGAGTATTTGTACCGTATGTTATGATTACCCATTGATTAATTACCCCCCTGTGGTATAGTTTTTGGCGGTGTTAATTCAAACAATGACGGATGTTCGTAAACAAATAATAAAAGTTCGTATATAAATACCGATATATGTAGAAGGGACAAGACCACATCAGATACATACGCAACAAAGCCTCATTCGTCCTGAATAGGCTATCACCGATGCTTTGTGCTCGCAGTAAGTTATTACTAAGTCACAAAGTTACACTATACAAAACATGTGTACCGTCAGTCCTCTCTTACGGTAGTGTTGCGTTCGCACACGCCAGAGAGGGCCTGATTCACCTCCTCCAGCCCCGGTAGCATGAGTTGTCATTTGAGAAGTGAGAGCCATGTCAGTAAACATCTCATTTAGCCAATCTATGTCATTTTTGCGAGCACGAGCGCCAATATGAAAGACGGATGAGATGACGGATTGCTGTGTAGTGTCGGCTTAAAATAGCACTACCCCTTTTCTTCTGGTGGGTGTACGTAAGAGGCGACTAACAGTATTGGGGCTTTTAAGGGATTTTTGGGCGATGCGGTTGGAGACCCATCACCAAGAAACCTTTATTTTTACCATCTTTTCCCCTCTATCATTTCCAAAAGTGGTTGAGGAATTTCTAATTCCTTAGCTCTGGCTACCCCTCCTAGGGATTTACAGCCGTGAGTATATGTATGGATGAGATCTGAGAGCCCTGTCAACGAAACGATAGAGCATTGTTGCTATCGTTGGTCTGTGAATATTTTCTGTGATAGTTTTAGAGATATGGGCCTCCAAAGTTTCCTCAAATGAATGGTCAAAAGACTTGGAATTTTTTTTTTTAAAAAAAAGACGCTTTTTCTTAGCTTATCTTGTAGGGAATGATAAAAGAAGCAAATAAGCTCAACATCCTCTCCGAAGCTCCGTCTTCGAGATATCGCCGTTCAAAGGGTGCTTCCAAAGACAGTCTAATTTCATCGATAAAAAAAATTAACTCGCGAAGGGCTGTTTTTCTGAGCGCATCAGATAGGGAATAGCAATAGAAACAAAAAAGGTCGGAGCATCCATCTCGGCCCGACGCTGCATTCTTGAGATATAGGCTACCGAAGGTGTGTTGAAAATGTATGAAATAAACACTTAGACGAAATTATGAAAAAAAAACCCAGATTAGGGGGGTTTTTTTAGCTCGTCGTATAGGGGATGGTATTAGAATCAAAAAAGGTCTGAAGAGCCAACCCTCTCCGGTGCTTCGTTTTCGAGATAAATGGGGAAGTTTCGTAATATATATAAATTTCGTAGCGAAGGGGGCGCAGGACTTAGAAAATTTTCGCACTAAATACCGACCACTCGTCGCATGCAGTTTTTGCGACTTTCAGACACTGGGGCTGCTCGAGCGTGTTAGGATGAGCAGCCAAAGGTCCCTATAACCCAACCCCTAAGACGCATCGATTCCGAGATATAGGCTACCGAAGGTGTGTTGAAAATGTATGAAGTAAACAGACGAATTTATAAAAAAAAAACCAGATTAGGGGGGGTTTTTTTTAGCTCGTCGTATAGGGGATGGTATTAGAATCAAAAAAGGTCCGATGAGCAAACCCTCTCCGGTGCTTCGTTTTCGAGATAAATGGGGAAGTTTCGAGATAGTTGACTCGAATGGAGTAAGACTGTTATAAATTACGGTGCCTAAATGCCCGTGAGATTTTTAAGGAAATTCTTTTACGTTAAACATTATATATTTACATACATATTTGATTCATACTAGTTGCATAAATTTATTACGTTATCATTAAATTAACTTATATAAGCATACATTTCTAAATATACAATAAGGTAATGTTGCTTGCTATTTTTAAATTAATACAGTTTATAAAAAAACTACTTATAAAAAAAAAGTCGCAACTTGGGATTTGAACTCGATATTGTGCATGAAAAAGCAAAACGGCGTTCTTTTTGTAAACATACCTGTTGCTTGGTCTCCGAATTTATTATATCTTTTTGTGGTTTAAAGTTAATGCTTAGTGAAGTATTTGCTGAATAAGTGAGGTTCATATTTACTATCATCGATTGCACAAGTTTGCATCCACTGGGACCGCATATTTCGAGTAAAGCTGCTGCATCATAGATAAATTGAAGTCGTTAACTTTTTCAAAATCTTCTCACACAAGGAAAGAAAAGAGAAAGTATAAAGGTATTCACAAATTTTATAAAATATTTGTTTTGATAACTTAAAATTACCTGCTCAATTTACCCACATACGTCAAATTGACTGATGACAGATTGACAGAATTGTCACTGTCATTATTGCCATCAAACCGAAATCACAGAGCACTTGGACCGTGGTCGAATTGAGAAACTATATTCGACATATGTTTTTATGAAGTAGGCACCATCCTATACATACCCAGTGCCAAAAAATACCTTGATCGAAGCAAAAATGGTTGCAAAGTGTAATGCCTGCGGTAAACACATAAATAAGGTGAATTATATGGAATGTAAAAAATGCCGTTCAACGTACGACCTACAATGTTTGAACATCACTATAGAGATGTTTACGGCTTATTCCGAGGCACTCAAAAGCTCCTGGATGTGCGCTGAATGTAATTCATCGATGCCGAAGGGTGACAACACCGATACACCAGTTCGTCAGCATCATCTTTTAAACGACACTTTTACTACCTCTACTCAAAATGTTAATATGAATCGTGGTAACCGAAGAGCTCCCCCACCTTTGGATGTGAGCGCAATTATTCCGACAGAAACACATAACCTGGCGGAGGAAGTCAAAGCTATGAGCACAGATTAAATATTAGTAGTTCCGACTTAAAATCTAAATTCGAGGCTATCGAGTTATTCATGAATAGACTCGATAATATAGAACAAATTATATCTATAAAAGATAAAGAAATTAGCGACTTGAAACTGAAAGTCCATGAAATGCAAGATTTTGTTGAGGAACAAGGCCAATACAACCTGAGGAATGAGGTGGAAATAATAGGGGTACCAGAGATAGAGAATGAAAACATATATCATGTTGTACTTCTCACTGCTAAAAAGTTAGGTGCGGACATTTGTGAAAACGACTTGGAAGATGTCACGAGAGTTGGCCCTCGTCAGCTAAAAGGTGCAAACAACGCAGTAACAAAATTTTCCCGTCCTATTGTGGTAAGATTTAATAGAAGAACGAAACGCGAACATCTACTCAAAGCAGCAAAGACAAGACCCAATACTAATTCCAATGATATTGTTCATGGAACTTCTAATAAAATCTTTGTAAATGAAAGATTGACTAAAAAGACAAGGTGGTTATTTCGCGAAACAAGAGCACGTGCCAAACTACATCTTTTTCGTTATTGTTGGACTAAGGATGGGGCCATCTACGTGCGCAAAGTGGAAAAAGCACCTGCAATTAGAATACGAAACGAACAAGAGCTGGAACAAAAAGTTGGATCTACGACTGTTCATACAGAGAAAATTGCTAGTTAACTTTAGTAGTGACGCGATTAATTTCTCTGCGCACGGTAGGCAACATCCAATGTCTTGTGAGTTCCTTCAGAGAATGAAAGAGGTTTTCTTCTCATTATTGTTTTGTTTTCATCGTTTACTTTTTACTATTTATTTATTCGCATATATTAATCGAATTATTGTACATACATTATTTAAAAACACACTAACACGTTCACACAATCTTACTTTAATCATGTGCGCTAATTATTACTGGTCCTTTTGTGATAACTTATGTCTGTCTTGTTTTCAGTATCGCCATAACGTCTCGTACAGTCTTAAAACGAACCAATTTTTTATCAAATTTACATTCAAATTAAAACTTCCCAATGGTTAGTAAAGATATTATGCAAGATTTGGATAGCTTATATATGGTAAAGTGTTACGAAACAGATAATATTCAGGATTGCGAGACATTGACTAGGGAAGATTTAAGGTTTAATATAATGACCTATAATATAAGAAGTATAGAAGCTAACTTAGATAAATTTTTAGTGTTATTATCGTCTACTAAGACAAAATATGATGTTATTATTCTTACAGAATGCTGGCTAAACCCTAACTGAATTATACAAAAAATAACTGGGTATAACTCTTATCAAACTAGTAAGACATACAATAAGGCAAGTGGGGTAGTAGTTTTTTATAAAAGCGGGCTTAAAGTTTCCGTGTCTGAACCTGACTTTCAAGAGGCGAACTGCGTTGTTATAGAAATATCAAATAAATATTCAATAATAGGAATATACCGATCTCCTAGTTTTAAAGATTTAACTTTGTTTCTTAAATCGCTACACACTGTTCTGGAAAATGTTAAGCATAAGGAGTGTATCATACTGGCAGGTGACATCAATATTGATATTATATCTAAAACAGATACAAAACGATCTTCTGAATATCTGTGTCTAACATCTGAATTTAACTTAACCCCCACTATCAATAAACCAACTAGAAATCTAGCTTGTCTTGACCACATATTTATATCCTCTAAATACTCAAAATCATCCGTAGGGTTCGTCACTGATACATCCATAGCTGACCATAAAATAGCTAGTGTAGGAATAAGGATCTCTCCAGAAATAGAAAAATGTAGCAGAGAGTATATTAAATATAATATGGAAAGCATCGAAGAAACTATTAGTAAAATGGATTGGGCTCCCATTTTGAACAACACTAACGTTGATGAAATTGCGAATAAATTTGTATCCACTATTACTGATGTGATAGAAAAAGAAAGAACAATTATTAGAAAATGTCAGAGACAGTATAATCTTAAAGAATGGATAACTCCGGGTTTAATAAAATGTATGAAAGTTCGAGACCAACTACACGTAAAAGCCAAGAAACAACCCCTTAATGAGATAATCCAAATTACCTATAAACGCTACAGAAATTATTTGGTTAATATACTTCACACTTTAAAAAATAATTACTACAATAAAAAACTAGAACAGAACAAAAACAACACGAAAAGACTATGGACAACAATTAAAGATATCTGCAATAGTAAAAGTAAAAATAATACCAACAAAGATCTACTTACATCCAAATCAGCACCTGAATTATCTATCAACTACTGTAATGAATATTTTGCATCGCTGGGAAAAAAACTGTCAGATAAAATCCTCCAGAGTCTTAACACATCAGAGGCCACCTTAGCATCAAAGATATCTGTAGCAGGCGGCCATAACAATTCGTTGTTTCTTACTCCTACTGATGAGGTAGAGGTACATGAAATTATTAGATCTCTACAAAATAAACAATCAAGCGGCATCGATGGTATAACCGGGACTATATTAAAAAACCGTAACCGTAACCGTGATAGCCCAGTGGGTAGAACACTCGGTTCTCGTGCAAGCGACTAGTGTTCAAATCCCGGGTCGGGCCTACACCAATTTGTCTTTTCTAAGGACATATGTGTGGTTAATTTATCACGGTTGTTAACGGTGAGGGAAAACATCGTGAGGAAACCCACATGACTGAGTTGTACTTAGTCATGTGACAGTGTATTCGTACAAAACGGCGATAGGCCTGCCCCCTATCACGTGAGTACACTGTCCATGCAAAACGTGGGTACTCTGAACACCAGGTGACAAAGTCACGTGATGTTCAGAAGTATTAGTACCTCTGCCAATCCCTTCGGGGATATTCGGCGTGAACGTTTATGATTATGTAACGTTTATGTTTATATATGAAAAAAAATAGGTAGATTCTTATTAAAACCAATAACACACATCATAAACCAAAGCATGTCTAGCGGTCAGTTCCCAGAATCCTGGAAAATAGCCTGCATTATGTCCTATCCATAATTACATATTTACTGCCATCATTGTCAAAGATACTGGAAAAAATTATAAATAAGAGATTAACCAATTATTTAGAACAGGAAGGTCTTTTTAGTAAAAATCAATTTGGATTTAGAAAAAGTAAGTCAGCTGTAGATGCTGTAAGCGAGCTCACCAAACTTGTGTCTCAAATCTTGGACAATGGTGAAGTTTGTTTAGCAGTATTCTTAGATTTAGCAAAGGCATTTGATACGATATCACGTGACATATTAATAAGAAAACTAAAATATTATGGCATCAGAGGTACGGCTCTTGACTGGCTGAAATCGTATCTTAATCAAAGAAAACAATGCCTCAAAGTTGGTAGTAGCACAAGCAACTTAAAAAATGTAGATTTCGGTGTTCCCCAAGGGAGCATATTGGGGCCAACGTTATTTATAATATACATAAATGATTTAGATAAAAGTATGAATGACGTCACTTCTTTTTGTTATGCAGACGATACAGCCATAGTTTTTAGAGATACTAAATGGTCAAACATTTTTATTAAAGCAGAAATAGAAATGACTAAACTGGGGTATTGGTTGGATGAAAACTTATTGTCGCTTAATATAGAAAAAACTAAGTTTGTAACATTTTTTAAAACAAAAACAACAGCTCCTAATGTAATGCCCAATATTAAAGTGCCCAAATGTTCCAATATTAATAATAATAATATCTTTGTAAATAGTTGTGACTGCCTGGGTATAACTAGTACTGCAAATATCAAATATCTAGGCATAACTTTAGATCAGCGACTATCTTTTGAGGAACATATCCACACATTGTCTAATAGAATTAGGAAAATGATTAATATCATGAAATCTCTCAGACATTGTTGTGATCCAGAAGTTTTAAGAATGATTTATATAGTTATTTGTCAGTCGGTTATTACGTATGGAATCACCATATGGGGAGGAGCCGCAAAAACTAAATTAAGGGAAGCTGAAATAGCTCAACGATGTATCTTAAAAGTTATGCTTAAAGTTAAACAGCGATACCCAACTTCACAACTATATGCGGACTGGAAATTGCTTAGTATAAGGAAATTGTTTATACTGAAATTAATACTACAGGCTCATAAAAGTGTATTATCATCAGCTATCTACAACTCATTATTAAAGAAACGAGTATACCAAGTACCTATGCCTCGCGTGAGAACAGCTTTTGCTTGTAGGCAAAACAATTTCCTAAAGTTTCACGTCTATAATAAATTTGCTAAGTTAACAGACTTTAAAAACAAAACTGTTACTGAAGTCAAAAACAGTATATTAAACATCTTACAGCCGAATACTGAAACGTCAGTCAAATCGATCAGTTAGTTGAGGAGCATTCAAATTTGAGCAGCTGTTAAATTTAAGTGATATACACAAACGTCTTTTAACCAATTTGATACCATGATCAGCTGAGAAGCCGTTAACTAAAGATCAACTCTGTTTTCATTTACAAAATATAATAACTTATGTTGTTTATCCGTTATACGCAAAACTTATTCAATATTTTTTTTTGTGTTATGCTGAAATATTAAGTTTATCTTAAAAATCAAGTTAAATTAATCATAAACACTAATATTATTAAATAAACATACATTATTGTACTACATTTTTCACCTACTTTTGTACTAAACAACATTTTTAACGTGCTTTTTTTCAATTGTTTGTCGTAGAATGAAACGTTAAATAGTTACAAAATAAAAACATTGCCTTTTGCGGTTTTTAAAGTTTATAAATTTTTTTTCAACATTGAATGTTCAATTAGTGTCTGTTAATCAGTCTCAAAATTTTCTTATCTTTACAATGGTAACATTTCGTAAATTCGAATATTTCAAATCCGAAATACATTATTTAGAAAACTGTTCACATAATTTACGTATCACAGATGCTTTATTTTCCACAACTTCATTAGATCAAAAGGAAGAAAACCCAATGAAAAAATTACCAATGCAAAACAACAATATTTCAAAACCAAATTTCTTTCGTCATCTGACAAAGAGGATAATGATGATAAGGACATTTTTCACTTTACTTCACTGATATTTATTACGATTTAAAAGACCTCGCGACCACTCTCAATTGTAACACCTACTCAACTCGATTTGACAGTTGGTTTGACAGATAAATCGCGTTAATTTGCGTTTGAGTATTCGAATTTTTCGCTGATTTATGTTTAACTACAACTTATTTTAAGTTCCACTTAAATTTAACAGAAGCTTTTAACTCACATTTGAGTATACGAATTTTGAGTTTAACGGCGTCTCAATAGTTTAAGATGCCATTAAATATTTAATTGACGTTTGAGTATTCGGCTGTTAGACAATCTAACATATGATGAAACAGAAGTAATAATTTATAATAACGCACAATAATCAAATTACATATACATATCTTTATTATATAGAAAGAAGGTAAATGGTAATATTCCATTTCATAATGTATTATTGTTTATATATTTACTTATCTTACACTATTCAATAACATATTTATTCTATTTTTCATGTATTTAGTTCTTTAAGTTTATTATAGATGATAAGATTATATCTAATTAATTTAGTATTTAAGTAAAATATTGGTCAAGATACAGCTGCAACCACAATGTAACGGTAATCGTAAAAAAGGGTTCTCACAACACAGGATTTGCCTAGCGTGAGGCCACAATTAATCACTACGTCACTGTTGTATTGTATAGAGTTTTCATGTACATCATCATGTTGAGAATTGTGAAGTTTTTCTTTTTTCATGTGAAGTAAATAAAGATTATTATTATTATTTCGGAAAAACAATATAACTGGGCGCCAAACCGCGCGGCCATTATATTAACGGCTGTGTGTGATGGCGAAACTGAGAACTGAGTTCTGAATCTGGGTTATTTTTTTTCATAAATTCGTCTAATTGTTTATTTCATACATTTTCAACACACCTTCGGTAGCCTATATCTCAAGAATGCAGCGTCGGGCCGAGATGGATGCTCCGAACTTTTTTGTTTCTATTGCTATTCCCTATCTGATGCGCTCAGAAAAACAGCCCTTCGCGAGTTATTTTTTTTTATCGATGAAATTAGACTGTCTTTGGAAGCACCCTTTGAACGGCGATATCTCGAAAACGGAGCTTCGGAGAGGATGTTTTCATGAGAGCTTACTCGCTTCTTTTATCATTCCCTATAAGATAAGCTAAGAAAAAGCCGCTTTTTTACAGAATTTTTTCTAAGTCTAAATCTTTTTGTTCATGAAAACCTCATGTGGGGATTATTACTAATAAATAAACAATAAATAAAGTAAAGAAAAATTTCGTCACAGGCGGGATTCGAACCCGCGACCTCGGGTATACGCCCCCGTCGCTCTTGCCAATTGAGCTACCGTGTCAATGGCTGCCAGCGCGAAATTCTTCTATCCTTTATTTCTTTTACACGTTTTAGTAGTGTTTGCGTTTCCTACCTCCGAATTTTTTACTAATTCAATTGGCAAGAGCGACACGGGGGCGTATACCCGAGGTCGCGGGTTCGAATCCCGCCTGTGTCGAAATTTGTTGTGTTTAAGCAAACTGTATTGTAATATAATACAAGGTCGTAACAATTTCATTCTATACTTAAACGTTACTTTAACTTAAACACCTTATTTTCAAACTCCACTCTACTTTGCGTTGAAGCAGGTCCTATATGCGAGCAGAAGGAGGTATTACGCAGTACAAGTAGATACATGATTGAATTTCCGATCGAATAGAAATGTAGCAACCAAGTCTGAACAGGTGCAGTTTCTGAACTTATTCGAATTGACTGCAAAGTACCTTAGACTTTATTTGCTCGATTTGAATACGACAGGTTCTTTCCATAAATTGGATGTAACTTTTAATTCAGTTGTATGCAGAAAGTTTCTATTGTCACAGAGAAGATTTGTTTATGTGATATGTTAACAACAAAACTTCTTATTTGTCTTTTCGTTAATTCCCGAACTTCGGAATAAGAAATTCCTCAGCCACTTTTGGAAGTTGAGTGGGGAAATGATTGTTTTTCGTGATGGGTCTCTCCAACCGCATGGCCCAAAAATCATTTAAATAGGCCCTATGCCCTTAGCCGCCTCTTACGAACACCTACGGAAAGAAATGGGGTAGTGCTAGTTTGTATTGTCGGTTTAGAATAGCACTACCCCATTTCTTTCGGCAGGTGTTCTTAAGAAGCGACTTGACTTGGTAGGACCTAGGGCCATTTTAAGTGATTTTTGGGCAATGCGGAGTTTAAGTCTTGAGTTTGAGAAAATATTATTGAAGAAACTTAATCCTAATTTTATATTATTATATTGTAGACCAGACGGTTTTTGAAGAATGCGTGTTAACAGTGGTTGACATCTAGGAGAAAAAAATCACCTATGTAATCACAATAATTTCGGAAATAAATGAACAGACATGACGAACTGTAAGAATATACTATAAAAATACCATAACAACGGACATATTTTCCAGTTCCTTTATATTTGCGTGGCTTTATATTTTCTGTGTTATGCGATGTAAGATTAATTTGTGTAGATTATGTTTTTAACCTCCTTTTTCTTCGTATTGTCGTTCGTATTCATGTGTTATAAAGTTATAAATCAGTTACAAATGTATTGTCTTAAAGTAAAATATGTGTGTTATCCATACTAATATCCATCCATACTAATATTATAAATTGGAAAGTGAGTTTGTTTGTTTGTTTATTTGTGCCGCTTTCACGCTGTAACTACTGAACCGATAGGATACTTTTTATCCCGGAAAAAATATATTCCCGAGGGAGTACTAAAATATTGCTTGCTGGATGGATTGGAGATGGCGCTGTGTGTCGTTTAAAACAAGGTAATATATTGCAAACGAATATAAACCTGTCAATTTAGAAGCTAAATGATACGATAATGTATCCTTGAAAATGAAGAATTCCCGAGGGATGACGTACAATTTGTTTTATTGTGTAGACAGTTTTTTTCATATCTACTTATCCTGAAATAACTATAAATAAACGAATTACTAATTGGTTTAAGCATTAACGTTACATTAGTTCTTGAGGTATGCAATAGATGGCGCTGGGTGTTTTTTTAAACCGTGGTATCGATGTTTTTCAAGATACGTAACAAGTTGAATATTTCGCGCTTTAACCTGTAGTTCATACCATAACTCGGTGCACTTTTCGAATCATTTACTTACTTGCAATTTTATCTTTAGTCACTATTTTTCATTTTACATTGAATTGTGGATTTTGGCGCTCAAAATTTGAAGGGTATAAAAATGCTGGATTATGCAGCAGTAGCGGGAGTAAATTCAATTGTTTGTCAATAGCAAGACTAAGAAAATAAAGGATATTCAAAATTTGCCGACGACGTTAGCGTCTATGTGGCGTAGTGGTAAATTTAAACTCTCTGAACATTCGAGAGACCCGGGATCAAAACTCAAAGGACACAAGCAATTAGTAAAAAGTAAAGTTGTTGTGTTAGGTAAGAATAATAAGCTAGAACTCGGACAATCCCCATATTCCCGAGCAATTTCTGCTGCAAACTCACCCACCATCACCAACGGTCAGTGTAGGGAGCAGCACCCACCGGTAGGCATGGAACATTTCACAAGTAGCATATGATTAATCATATGATTTTAATAAACATATGTCATATGGTAATAGCATTTAGAAAGGTTGCTACTAATCATTCCTATTTGGTCCTATCTATTTGGTTTCATCTTTTACAAATTTTAATTTACAATCACCTTTACTACTCACTTTATAATAGAAGGACTTTACAACATACTTAGGAAAATACCAAGAAAATAATACAATCAATGTATTGTTATAATACATATGCCTTATTGAAATAGAGATAAGTATATATTCGTTATAAAATTTATAGCTTTTGAAAAGGCACATGTTCTGTTGAACTAACAGAAATATCACCCACTTATTATTCTTTTATTTCTACAACCAACTACAACAAAAATAAAACTTATATAAAGTTTAATTGAATTATGGCAATATCAAATGTATATAAAAAATATTTAATGATTAAAATATTTTTGCTTAAACGTAACTACAAAAATGACGACCTCTATTTGAACTGCAACCTTATCCTTATCATAAATTATAATGTACAATCATATGCATATTGTATGTAGCAAAAAGTACGAAATATCATAATTGTTAAAAATCATATGATAAATTTTAGCAATAGCACCAAATGATTATGAATTAAAAGTAGCAATCATTGCCATGCCTACCCACCGGGCCTCCGCCCCGCAGCACAAAACTACTATTCGTACTTAGTTTTTTTTAAAATTTCGCGATTGAACATTACAATTAAAACCACTATTATAAAACTAAACGCATGTTATAACACGCGATTAAAGACCCGAAAATCAATAGTTACTGTCCGTACTAATACGACCATTATAACTCGAACTAAGAAACTTGGTACAAAATGGTTTATTTTATTCATCAACGCCATCTACAGAGCTCAAGGAAACTATGTTGTTTTTTTATTTCTCAAAAAGAAAACCCCTCATTGGATTTAAATCTGTAATGGTTATGTTTATGAATGAATAGCAGCCCGTCCCGGCTTCGCTCGGGCATGAATTATCATTAACATTTTGTTTTTCATTTTATTACATATTACGTATTATTATTTTAACATATTTTTTTTAAGTTTTAAACTATGTTATATTTTTTTGCTGTGTAGTGTCGGCTTAGAATAGCACTACCCCATTTCTTCCGGTGGGTGTACGTAAGAGGCGACTAACGGTTTTGGGGCTTTTGAGGGATTTTTGGGCGATGCGGTTGGTGACCCATCACCAACAACCTTTATTTCACCATCTTTTCCCCACACAACTTCCAAAAGTACATACATACATATACTCACGGCTATAAATCTCTAGAAGGGGTAGCCAGAGCTAAGGAATTAGAAATTCCTCAGCCACTTTTGGAAGTTGTGTGGGGAAAAGATGGTAAAATAAAGGTTGTTGGTGATGGGTCTCCAACCGCATCGTCCAAAATCCCTTAAAAGCCCCAATACCGTTAGTCGCCTCTTACGTACACCCAACGGAAGAAATGGGGTAGTGCTATTCTAAGCCGACACTACACAGCAGACTTCCAAAAGTGGCTGAGGAATTTCTGATTCCTTAGCTCTGGCTACCCCTTCTAGGGATTTAAAGCCGTGAGTATATGTATGTATGTATGTTATATTTTTTTGTATTTATATTTATATATATTTTTTTATTTTTTTTATTTTCATGAGTAATTACATCAAAAGCCATTCAATTTATAGAGTTAGAGCTTCCCTGTAAACAATATTTGACGTTGTTGTATTTTGGGGCAGCAAAATAAATTGATGTTCAGGAGCTCCCACCCGCGACAGGCCAACGTACAGTTGACCGTGAGTAAAACAATTCTTTCGCAGGTCAATCCCTACTAATTTGAAGGTTTGGCCTTGGAACTTACTAATTGTTAAAGCAAAAGATGTTTTAACCGGAAATTGTAGCCGTTTAAATGGAATTGGCAGATCAGTTGGGATCATCGGTATCCTCGGTATATGAGCTAATTGACCGGCTGCTGGGCCAGTGATAATAGTCGCTACAATTAAATTTTGCTTTAACTCTTTGATAAGCAGCCTCCCGTACCCCTTCGTGACGCCTGCAACAACTTACTATGCATAGCTAATCGAGCGGAGTTTTATCTATTTTTTTAATTCGAGATAACTTTCGAATGGAATGTTCGAATTGAATAATTCAAAAAGTAGTATAAGGGTATTGAAGTAGTCTGAAATAATATATACGTTTTTTTATAAGGATTAGATAGGTACAAATAAAGAGCCTTTTCTAAAGCAGGATTTTAATTTAATTTTAAATAATTTTATATAATGACGCTTGTTGTGAGATAACTATAATAGTTAGAGACATGCTGTCGGGGCATTTTTTTTAGATAATGATGTGTTCTATAAAATTGTAGTACATAATTTTATTCTATTTTCAATAGTTTTCGCAGCGCACGCGATGTAAGGATTTTTTTTGGTATTTCTTTAACACCTTGGGTTACATTTTTGAAGTTTACGTAGGGATCCCTAATTTTTTTGAAAATGAAATATAGCCTATGTCACTCGGGAATAGTGTAGCATTAAAACAGTGAAAGAATTTTTCAAATCCGTCCAGTAGTTTTGGAGCCTATTCAATTCAAACAAACAAACAAACAAAAAATCAAACCTTTCCTCTTTATAATATTATAGTATAGATAAATAAAATAATAAAAAGCTCCCGTATCTTCTTTATACTACCATTTCGAAAAGATATGGAGTTAGCCAAGACAGTACTTTATGGATGTATCACTTTATAATAAGTATAGCATACTAAATCTATGGTTGATTGTATCGTCAATGTTCTATATTCGAATTTGACGCCAAATAAAATATGACAAATATTCGTTCGCTCGCTCAACCAATCAGCAACGCGCGATGTAAAGGGCACGCCAGTGAAGGTTTCCTATTGGCTACCGCGACGAGTGTAATGGCTGCTTCCGTGCGTGTGCAGCGATTTAAATTGCCGGCGAGAAAAAATAATATTCTATCAAGAACTTTTCAGTTATTTTCGAACTATTTGTGTTAAGCTAATATCTGTGCAATAACCTTTAACCCGAACGTGTGTGTGTGAACACACGTGTTGCTGAATATAACGTCTCCAGCTGGGTCGACCGCCGTGTAGTGTGAAATATACCTATCGTTTGCTGTCAATATCCACTCGTGCTGTGGAAAAGCCTGCTCCTCCTGGTGAGTAATTTGCTTATTGGTATTTGGGCGGACGAACTGAGGACCGTTTAATTATCAGCGGAGCCTCCACCATAGGTTCCGACCCAGAGTATCATCATCGGGCTGATCGGTTAGGCCATTTTGATTGATACATAGGTATTACTTACACAATATGCTATATTTTCTTGGTAATAAAATTGTCATACTGTAGACCTATCTACAGTGTCTAGAAACTCTACAGAATTTCGTTTCTATTCTTGAAATACCTATGTTACCAACTGCAGGAAAACGTAAGAAGTCACAATTAAACTATTGTCATCGCTAAATTCGCATCACTACAAAACTGACCCGTACTTCCATTAAAACCGCACCTTAAAAAGAAAAACAGCTTAAATAACTTTGCTAGTTGAAAAATCTCGTAGATGCAATTCTACCATTTATTCGCAGCCCAAGTGGTTGAAGCTTGCTAATACTAATAAAATTTAGCCTCCTTGAGTTTTACTGGACTATGATAGCTAATTATTTTTACATACATACCTATACTCACGGCTTTAAATACCTAGAAGGGGTAGCCAGAGCTAAGGAATTAGAAATTCCTCAGCCACTTTTGGAAAATTGAGTGGGGAAAAGATGGTAAAGTAAAGGTTATTGGTGATGGATCTCTAACCGAATCGCCCAAAAATCCCTTGAAAGCCCCAATACCGTTAGTCGCCTCTTACGTACACCCATCGGTAGAAACGGGTTAGTGCTATTCTTAGCCGACACTACACAGCAAAACTTAATTTAATGTATGATTAATTATAATATTTAAACACAATGTTTTACATTTTGACATTTTGTTTACATTACAAGAGCCGCAAAGTGGCTTTTTACATGTGTACGAGTGTATTAGTTTTATTTTTGAACTTTTGTACATACAATTCTCGCCTTTGCCGAGTTTCCGAATTCTGAGTAGAAGATCGAAAAGAAGAAAGTGTAGACTCTTTGTTTTTTTGGAGTACCATAGCTCATTTTTTGAATATTTTTTGCACCATAGCCACCTCGCCTCAAGCATAGCAAATAGCAATGATACTTCGAGCTATTGTTGTGGCCTAGTTATCTTTTAGTCTTTTTAGTCTTTCTAGTGTTAAAAGCCCCAATACCCTTGGTCGCCTCTTACAATCATTCATGTTTTTTTTTAACCCATTTCGGGTTAGTGCTATTCTAAGCCGACACTACACAGTGCTGAATAAGATATGTTACCAAACAAACCAATCTCCCATGAATACCGATGCTTTTACAGTTAAAAGTTATTAACGTAACGACTAATCTATGGGGATTGCTTTTATCGAAACGGAAAGAACAATATAATTAATTAGTGGAAGTGACAATAACATTAGCATGTCAAAAGCGCGGCGCGTGTGTAATCAACGCACATGTTTTTACATAACTAAAATCGCTGTTTCCTGAGCCAAATCGTAAAGGCTTTTGACGAAGTATAATAATGAGTCTTATTTTAATAGGTAGAAAGATTTCGTACTGCAGCTGTCTTTAAATGATTATATTTTATACTTTTGAAATCCAAATTCATCTGTTAAATAATAACTAACGAAAATCACCTTATCTTCTTAAGTCTTCGGAAGTCGTCTTAGTTACACTATTAATAAAACACAAAAACTGAACAGATTACTGGAAAATTGTAAAGAGGTAGCTTAAATCCAGAAAAAAGTCAAAGAACATTTTTCATAATATTAGAAAGAGGAAATATTTGTTATGTTTTTGTTTATCGGTAATAAATTGAATTCGGTATGCAAAGTTTTACTCAAGTGATGCTGATTACAAAACCATTTCGAGATATTATGGTTATAAACAATATTTTCTTGAAATTATATGAATTGAAGCTAAGATGACTGTTATTTTATCAAAAAACTGTAAGAGTGTTTGACCTTCAATGTTGTCTCAAAGACATACGGTTTTGCAGTTTATTAATAAAATATCGAAAATCATAGGTTTGTTTAGTATAATATCGTAATAATTTCATTTGACATCACAAATTCGTGATATGTTTTGTAATCAGCAACATTTTTATAAAACATTTCGCTTCATTTGCATGTCGCTACGTGATTTTATCGATCGATGACGTCATTAAGTACAAAAGTTGAACAATCTTTAAAAAATCATAACTTTACAATTACTCATTTTAAATGGAAAATATTCAAATTAGTCTTTTATTTTCGTGTTTACTATCGAATAAAAATATTTAATAAATACCAAAAAAAAACTTTGCATTCCGAATTCGCAACAGCCCCAAGGATTTCAAAATTTATTTCACAAATAGTAAGTTAAAACTCTGAGAAGTAACAAAGCAAATATACGCGTATCATCACGCTAAATTTCATATGGATTCAGCAGTAAATATATGTAACACCATCCGTGCAAATCCGGTGCGTACCACTAGTTTTCATAGGTAAGTTAATTATTAAACGTGTGAAAATAAGGATAACATGTGCCATTTTTGGTTACATTTTAATTCTGGAACTGTGAGAAACAAAATTTCTGACAATTTAAACAGCGTATAAAAAGCGAATTTCCGAATAAATCAGATATATTTCATGTAAGACTACATAGATTACATTATAAAATTTGTCTTTCAAATTATAGTAACTGCATAATAGTTGATGGAAAGCTACCTACAAGCGTACTTTATTATATGTATATGGAAGTGTATTCACATACAATGCTTTCATGTTTGAGACTTGAACCACATGTTCTTTTCTTCTCTAGGGCGTTTGCTCTTCGATGCGTTCACGTCTTTGTCTCATTTCTTGTGTTTCACTTTATGTGTTTCCATTCTGTCTTTACGAGAGACAATTTTGAACGGTGTTTTGTGAAAAAAGTACTAAATGTGCGGCTTTGTAAAAGTTGTTTAAGTTCCAGGTTTTATAAAATACCTAAAACTGTATACTTACAAAAATATTTGTAAGTGTTTTAGCTTTCCATTCCATCTGCGTTCGTGTTTTGTAATAAAGTTCTTAGAATATGGATTCAGATGCATGTATTTTTTAATTTAATTTAATGCCGTGTAGTGCCGGCTTAGAATGTCACTACCCTTTTTACCTATGGGTGTCGTAAGAGGTGACTGAGGGCATTTTTAAGCTGTTTTTGGGCGATGCGGTTGGATATCCATCATCAAAGATACTTAATTTCTACCAACATTTCCTCTCTCACAGCCCATATATGTCACCACCAAGGTGCTCGAGCCTACCCTGTATAGGGTGATTGGCCATGGCCACCACACTGCTCATGTGCGGGTTGATAGACTAACGACTACTACCGTGATAGCAGCCGGAACCTATGACGTTCTAAACGTGACCTCCGAAGCACGGAATCATCTTGATTTTCGGATTATCAGGTGATTCAAGCCTGCAATATCTTTTACTGGATTAAATCTTGCCAATTAAACTTGGGAGTTTAACCCCCGGCGATTGAACCTGAGACCTCTGTGATTGAAGCCAAGCGCTTAACCGCGAGACCATGGAGGCATATTTTCCCCTATCACCTTCCAAATGTGGCCGAGGAGTTCCTAGCTCCGAAGCTCTGGCAACCCCTTTTTAGGTAAAACTCCGCTGGTGTCGAAAAATTTTTATTTGCTTAAATTCTCCGTATAAGAACCGCTTATTTATCCAATATGTAGGTACTTTGAAATAAATACAATAGTTGAAGCTTTCATTGTTTAGACATGTTTAACAAGCTTGACATTTCCTCCTTTATGATACCTCGCTCGAAATAGGCTGGCAGACAAACAATAATCATAAACACGGGAAATTACTTAAGGATAACGCTCGAATTTTGATTGATATGATTTCGTGGAGATTTAATCCAACATAGAGTTCGCTTCAACTCATCATTTGAACGTATATCTACGATTATTAACCTGTCGTTTCATTTTCATTAAAATTGCTTTGTATTCGTTTTGTTGAATTCAAACTAGTAAGTACTTACATAAAATAATTTCATGAATAATTTCTTCACGTTAGTTACTTTCTTAAGTCAACCGAAGGTTAGCATTATATTATGCAAATAAATGAATACATTTACAGTCTTAAAGAAAGGAAACCAGTTCGATCGGACCTAAAAATGATTGGCCGCCGTTGTTTACTTTAGAGTAGAATAGATTGCAGGGTGTCTCTATGTCTCATTGAAACGAGTCAGTGTGGGAAAGTTTGAAACTATAAGACATTTCAATGAAATTATATAATTCTATATATATCAAAATGACAAAATCCGAATATTCGATCGTGCGAGGGAGAAAAATATAAAATAAATATGGGTAGAAGATAAGTATGCTAATTATCGTTCTCGGCGTGAAGAGTAGACCTTCTGTGTTATGAATTGCAGCGATAGAATTTATTGGGTAGAGTGAATTCAAACAAAATTCAATAATTAAATTCCAGGAAAACCTTTGTTATTTTTTTCACTATAAAACAGTTCTATCTAAATAATAAACACGGATCTTAGTCTGCGATCATCCATTCCAGAAACTTTTATGACAGAATGTACATTTATAGGCAAATCTGAATAGTATAATAATGATTTGCAGCAAATGGCTCGAATTATCTTGGCCGTGTAGTGCCGGCTTAGAATAGCATTACCCCATTTCTCCCGGTGGGTGTATGAGACGACTAACGGTATTGGGGCTTTTAAGGAATTTTTGGGCGATGCGGTTGGAGACCCATCACCAACAGCCTTTATTTTACCATCTTTTCCTCACTCAACTTTCCAAAAGTGGCTGAGGAATGTCTAATTCCTTAGCTCTGGCTACCCCTTCTAGGGATTTACAGTCGTGAGTATATGTATGTATGTATGAATTTCCTATTAAAATTCCATGAAATATTTCTCGAAAACTGTATGTGAAGCGATGGGTATAAATAATTGTTAAACAATTAATAAAATTGAACGACCTTGGCATATTATAATGGCTAAATAAATGAAATTGAAGCACAAGTATTTATTAATTGAATTCAGTATAAATTATTGTCATTAAAACAATTGCTAGTTATTAGACTTTCCTTGTTTCTCAGTGAATAGGAAGCTCTTCAACAGTCTCATATTATCCGATTTTGCCTCGTTATATTTACTTTAGGAAATGAAACATTCATTTCGAGGCTGTATAATAGCGCTTCCGATTCTTTAATGAGAATGGTTTTGACACCAAGTGTATAATTTAGTTATCCTACCTAGGTAGTTTAGTGGGAAAAGAACTGATCTGACGCAGAGAGCCACAAAAATAGCATAGAAAAGGAAATTCTTAATCCCCCATAAGTTAAAATTTGCATTATTGACTTTTTTCCTAAGGGGATCAACTGAATATAGATTTGGGGATAAATGTTTCCGATTATAGATATTTTGTAAATAATTAAATAATTTCATTAGGGCCCTGCAAGTGTATTTTCTAGAATTCATGTTCTTCACGCAACTTGAAATTTCTCGAGATGGAATTTTCTATTTAATTAAGTAATACTACTTTTTAATATGGATCGGGGTATTTTTGTCTATATTTCTTTAAAGTCCCATTGCATATTGTTCCAAAATACAAATGGATGATTGTTTGTAATCGGTTCAGAAGAAGGAAATCACAGGTTTGTTTAGTATTACAATTATTATAGATTCGCAATGCATTCTGCAACGTTTAACCACATACTTTAAGTTCCAATATAATCACTCTATTTACCAATAAATTCAAGTCGTTTGCCGATACTCCGGTCCGGAGAAGATAAATATACTTAAGATGTGTGCAGTGTCGGTCGTAAGCTAATAAAATAAAAATCTTATTAGGTGCTGTTGCTGCTGCTCGTATTAAATTGATGGCATTCTGTAATCTAACCGCTTAAATTGGTTAAAACCAACTAATCCATACATAAAGTCTTTACATTCATAACAAGGGTAAAAAGAGTGGACTTTGAAATTCCTCAGCTACTTTCCAAAGTTGAGAAAGGTAAATAATGTAAATTATAGATCTACCAAAATTATCTTTAATAACGAAAGCGAAAAAAGTCACGCGAGGGAAGAAGTCAACTTTAGTCTTAAAATCATTACGGGAAAATAGACTTCAACTATATATATATATTAAATAAATATATATTGAATATGTATTTTACGCAATTAATTTGGCTTTTATCACAAATAAGTAAAACATTATTTTACAATAATGTTACGTAAGGGAAAATTTTGCAATGCATTATTATTTAGCCATAGGTCTCTCTATATATTTGATCAAGGCAAGAAGTGAAATTAAGTTTATCTACTTATACAGTCGGTAAAGTTTTTTCGGGTTGTTATCCCTTCTTACAAAGAAACCAGCTGAAAATAATGTGACAACTGCCAGATACACCGCCTTAACCTGATCTTATCGCACTTTTCGAGTCATTCCGTTTCCCCGGTCCTTTGATTTATTACGGCCTACACAACATCCATCGTATTCTTTTATCAGGAAGATGTCAATCTCATGATTATTAAACATATGTTTATTTTTATCAAACCATTTATTTTTCTGAATTATTTGAAACGAAACTAATAGCCCCGTATGATTGATTCTCATTTCACGGTATTTTGTGTATCTTCTAACACTAATCTAGAATTCTTAAACTTAAACGTTCTCGCCATATATATTCGAATGGATGGTAAAGGTAGTAATATTAATTGACACCAAGTGACGTTAAAACAATTTAAGTAGACAATTTATACTAATTTACATACGTCACATTAGTGTAGATTTAAACTAGAATTAAAAATGGTCGTTTTACCACTGAGTTATCACGATAACTACAAATTATTATTTTTAAATATATACTCCAAAGAATTAGTGTTATTCTCTTATATTAGGGCTTCATGTTTCTATAAACCTTAATAATATTCCGCACTGATTGTTGAGGTTCGATTGCCTTAGTACCCGCCAATGTCAAGCCATCTGGTTGCTGAGGTTTTCAGTTCAGGTGTGACTCGGGTATCACCTGCTCCCTTGTCCAGCCCCAGCTAGTTTTTAAAATATAACTCATCCTCATTCTAGATTTCTATTCTATTTTATTCTATTTCAATTCTAGATTTATACGGTTACACCTAACTTTTCGGCAACAACACAAAACTTCGAACGAAAAAAGATGAAAGTAAATAACGAAATCAGGTCGGTAATATAAATAAAATATGTACCGAAACAGGACGCCCCGAAAAGTTGTATCGACTTTAGACAAACTTAGTGAAACCTGATTGTGAGTCAATCTAAAAGTTGTATGCTAATAATATATTTAACGAGGGTGAACACATTTGCAGGGCGGTAAAGGTCCAACCTAATACCAAGCCAAACTGCTATCGGATTTACGTCAGCTGGTCTATATGCAGATTAATGATATTCGAATTTTATTCAAAACTTAAAAGCTTTCAGGGAAATCGTTTGACAATATACAAATTTAATTTATCAGACTTATTGATTCTTGATAAATAACGGCCTGAAGTGTTATATTCTATTTAACCCTACTGTTCACTGCTGTTTTATTGTTGAAAAGTAAATTGATTTCCTAATTCTCTAAAGGCGGGCTATCTAATTTCACAAATCTTTTTTACTTGGCTACGATCCAGTGAAAACGAGGGTTTTAATTTGAGTTGCATGTATGGTTGTTTGTCTGATTACAAGAAAAATATTTTTTCGTTAAAAGCCTTAACCGTGTTATGGTTATACATACATACACACTTATACTCACGGCCATAAATCCCAAAAAGGGGCACCCAGAGCTTCAGAGCTAGAAACTCCTCAGCCACATTTGGAAGTTGATAGGGGAGAAGATGATAGAAAAAAAAGTACCGTTGGTGACGGGTCTCCAACCGCATCGCCCAAACACCACTTTTAAAAGCTCCATACCCTTAGTCGCCTTTTACGACACCCGTGGGTAGAAAGGGGTGACATTCCAAACCGGCACTACACGGCAAATGTTATGGTTATAAATTAGACAAAAAGCAGATTATTTAAGTCATTAAGAGAGCTACTAAAAGCATTCATAATGTATTTTTTTACATGGAAGTTGATATTTTCAATATGAAGAGGGATGTTTTAAGATCAAATTGACTGCCATAGGTAAGATTGCTAGATAGATAATATAAGATTTCAAGGAATTTCACGACATTAAATGCAAAAAGGTGATTTTGGAATTAATTTTTGTTATCTGCCGAATAAAAAAACTATGTAGCAAGTTAGTCGGTTTTTCATAGCACAATTTTATTTACCCTGTGTTGTGTCGTATAAGTATAGCAATAACTAACTAACTCATCTCTTCCCGCGGGTGTTGTAAGAGGTGACTTGAGTGTTGAAGGCTTTTCATGTGATGGTTGGCCGATGTGGTTGAACACCAATTACGACCAACAACATTTTTTCCACTATCGACTTCAAAAAATGGCCAAAGGTTTAAGTGTATGTATTGTATGTATGATTTTATTTACAAACTCTGACTCTTTCTGACTGAAAAGCAATGGAAACCAATTATGATTAAGCAATTGTTAAAATCGACTCTGTCATATAGAAAGGCAAATAAAACTGAAGCATTGCTTTCTATTCATTTATATTATTATCGTCAAAATAATGGTACGTTATTGTGGACTTCCTTCAACGTGGAGTTGTATCGAAAGTAAGTAACAATAGGCTTAAATTATACGAAATGAAATGAAATAATATTTATTTGCATGGCACATGGAATCAGATCTTAAAGGTAATTAATTATAGTACATGTTCCGTCAAGACACTTGACATACAAATCTAAAATTAAATATGTTTTTTTTTTTTATTAAACACACACACATTAATAAAATCTATACCTAATCAATTTAAATTGTAAAATGTCATACATTTTAAAGAAGCTAAAATTAAAACAATAGTAATCAACTCAATGAAAAAAAAAATAATAATATAAAGGACCAATTTATATCAATGTCAAGTTACTCACTTAATAAATTATAATAATATATTTTTATAACACATCTTTAAAATTGAAATATTCATTTACGGAGTAAAAACACATTACAGTTAACCATCGTTTCAAATTTTTATGAAATAAATTATTATTCATATATTTTATGTGCTGGGGGACCTTATTATAAATTGAAATGCACATTGAATAGCAATTTTTTTTACACAGACTGGTCCTGATGAATGGTACTGCTAATCGTCCTGTATCACGAATGTTGACATTACATAAATCACATGCTTTTTTAAATTCATCTGGATATTTCCTAACAAATGAACAACTCTCATAAATATATATGCAGGCCAGAGTTAGTACATTTAGCTTTTTGAAAAGTGGTCTACAGGATTGATAAGGTCTTTTTCCGCAAATTGCACGTATACATTTTTTTTGTGCAATAAAAGCCCTGTCTACATTGGTGGAGTTTCCCCTTAGTACAACCCCATACCTTAATATGGAACTAACGTACCCATGGTATGCAGTTAATGCTGTATTTGTTCCAACTATTTTGCCCATACGATATAGTGGGTATACAAATTTATTTATTCTTTTGCAAAGATAGTCCACATGAGCTTTCCAGTTACAGTGTCTATCTAGAATTACACCTAAGAATTTATGTTCTGTGGATTCACTTATGTATTTGTTGCGACTCGAGATATTTAATACATGTGGTACATTTTTGTAATTTAAAAATTGTATAAATGTTGTCTTTGAAAGATTGACTTTAAGATTATTTGACTCGAGCCACGATACAACTTTGTTGACGGTATTATTTACCTCTTTCTCGGTATCGTTTCTTTCTGTTATAATGATGGAAATATCATCAGCAAAAAGTATACAGTTGTTTTCTGTTATTTTTGGGAGATGATTTATGTATAATAAAAATAGCAAAGGGCCAAGTACACTTCCTTGTGGCACTCCACACTTATTAACATCGAAAGTAGAACGATAAGATATTATTTCATTGTTATTGTTTCTCCCTTCAATTGTCACGCATTGTAATCTATTTATAATATAGGATTCTAACCATTTCCAAGCAGGTCCTCTAATTCCGTATCTTTCACAACATGTAAGCAAATTCTTATGATCAGCAAAATCAAAGGCTTTAGTCATGTCAAAAAAAGTAACCACTGCTTGCCTTTGTTGATCTATATTATCTGTTATTAATTTTACTAATTTGAATACTGCTAATGCTGTTGATTTATTCTTTTGAAAGCCGTATTGATGTTGGCTTAAAATATTAAATTTTTCTAAAAAATTTACAAGTCTATTATAGAAAGCTCTTTCAAATATTTTTGCAATAATACTTATAAGTGATATAGGCCGATACGACGTCATACACATATTTTCACCTTTTTTATAAACTGGTTTTACAAGTGAGATTTTTAACTTATCAGGAAAGGTACCACTTTCAAATGATAAATTAATTAAATAAGACAGTATCTTCGACAACTCATACCTACATTCCTTGAGTATACTGGTGGGTAAATTATCATAACCAACAGCATTGGTTCTTTTTAAAGATGTTATTAATTTAATGGTCTCTGGTTCATCGCAAGGGTATAAATACATAGATTCATTAGTATGTGAAACTGTATTAAGTTTATTATTTTGTATTGATGTATTTTTTGTATTTGTTATGTTAAGATAAAATTTATTGAATTCATTTGCAATATCTGCCGGATTATTAATATATTTTTCATTTATTTTAATTAATTCAATACTTTTCTTGGTAGTAGGCTTTTTATTCGTAAGTTTACTAACAATATCCCATACAGCTTTACATTTGTTTTTAGAGTTGTTTATATGTTTTATGCTATTAAGACGTAATGCTTCGGTTATTGTTTTCCGTAGGCATTTACTATATCTTTGTAATTTAATTTTAATACTAGTTGACTTTGTCTTGTAGTATGCCTGTCGCATCCTTGACTTCATCCTGCATGACAATTTTAGACCCTTAGTTATCCAGTTTGATTTAGGCTTTTGATATTTAACAGGGATTTTTATTATTGGGAAACATAAGCCAAAAAATAACGATATTGTATCATGAAAAACATCGAAAGCTTCGTTGACATTTTTTTTTAATAAAACTTCATTCCATGACATTGACTGTAGACATTCTTTAAATTTTGTTATATTTTCTTGGTAAAAAACTCTTTTAAATTTATAAGTTGTTTTATTTTTACTGACTAACTTATTTTCATGTATTGGTACCGTAAGTATTTGACCAGTGTTGTGGTCCGAAATATTTAATTCGAAAATTTCACTCTTTGTTCCCTCGATATTGGAAGCAAAAATGAGTTTGTGCAGTGTTGAGCATGAGTTTAGACGAGTAGGTTTATCGATCTTAATCTTTAAGTTAAAATTATGCAGAATATTAATGAACTCAATTGTGTCTTTGCAACTTTTATTAATAAGATTTATATTAAAATCTCCTACGATAATTAATTCTCTATGATTGTTAATAACCAATTTATGTAGCAAAAGTTCTAGTTTTTGGAAGAAAATATTTATTGCCGATTTAGGTGTTCGGTATATACATACTACTACATATTTATCATTAAACTCAATCCCACAACATTCAAATACTTTTTCGCTCACAATCTTATCAGGAATAATTAGTGGAATATATTCAAAATTATCCTTAACCATTATACAAACCCCCCCGCGGCTTACATCTGCACGGCCGAACCACGTTGCAAGTTTATATCCTTCTAAAAAATAATTGTCAACATCAGTTGACTTTATAAAAGTTTCGGTTAAGCAAATAATATCAATGTGAATATTTTTTTCAATGAATATGGCCAGGTTAATTTCCAACATGTCGCGCTTTGATCGGAAACTCGCAACATTCTGGTGAAATAAAGAGATAGTGTCTTCACCGAAAAAACTGTGCTAATGAATCATTTTTAAAATCATCTCCCGCCAATTTACAAATTGAACTGCTTCGTACATGTTCTTGCCTAGTTAGTCGTTGGAAATAATATGGTATGGTCCCTTTTAAAGGTATTTTAATTTTATTTGCGTTAGGTATACACCTTTTGAATATATACTTATTATTATAATCTAAAGAATCTATTTTAAAATTAATTAAATTACACAAACTTACTTTATTGACACCATCACATTTTATAAAATGACGATTTTGCTTTGTTTGAATATACTCTTCAGGAATAAAGATATTCCATTTGACCGTTCGAAATTTGGATTATTTGATTATAATGTTTTCAAAATATTCATGAGATATTTCACACGTAATCTATACGAATAAATTAAGTTAGGTGTTGGCCTTTGTAAGTTAAATGTGTATCCATACTCAATATTATAAAGCTGAAGAGTTTGTTTATTTGAATGCGCTTATCCCAGGAAGTACTGGTTCGAATACAAACAATATTTTTGTGTTGGATAGTCCATTCATCGAGGAAGACTTTAAATTCAAAACCGAGGCGGACTGATAGCTAAAGGGATAATTTTCTATTCATTGTCCAACTCTTCTTATCTTTTATAAATGTTATAAAATACGCATTGATCTAGTAATAGTTTTTTTTATTCAAGCAAGTTTTATTATGTTCGTTGTAATATATGGCTCATAATATTTGATTCCATCTCGCCGCGGGTGTAGTGATGACTAAAACATTCGGTAATAGCATTAGTCGAACACGTTTCTATTTCAATATTGGAGAGTATAAAAGGAGTAAGGACTAATAGTAGACGCGCTATCTCACCTCTTCCAACGTACAATGAGTTAGGAACTGTTACATAAAATTCATATTGACAATTTACTATTAAAGTTGGTGACGACTTGCTACTGTATTATCTCTTACTGCATTTACATATCTTCAATGATTTCATCCAAGATGCCAGTTGGCTGCATTGTAAAAAAGCTCACAATAAAACAAAAGAAAAAAAACAGTTCTAAATCAGTTGGGATAAAAAGGTTACGACGGTATAGTCTGGGTAGCAAAACAACTCCAGCATCGATTACGACTAAATTGGTGACAATAATGTTTCAAAATCAGGGAAAACTCACAAAATGAATAACTGCATCACATGTATAAGTATGAAATAAAATAATCTATGGAATTGTTTCCATCCCATTTTTTCCCGTTGGTGGTAGGAGGCTAAACTTAATTTTTAGGATTTTCAGTGGATCATTTGTTGTAAGATAATTATAATGAGAACAAATTAAGTATTTATTTTTGATGTATAATTGATGATTAAATAAGCATAATTTAAATAAAACTATGTTAAGATTCGTTCGAAATCATGATAGATAGTCTATGCCTACCCCAGTAGGAACTAATTCCTTGTAGTACATGCGGTAATGTATAAAAAAGGAATAGGAAAACATAATTTCCACAAAATCTTTTTTTGGAAGCAAACAGTAGTAAAGACAACATAATTCAATCAAAACGTACAATAATGAAATGATTTGGGAGCATTAAATGCAAAGATTTATTTTTCAAAACTTTTATCTGGTGAATTTATTGACGGAAGACTCATTTTTATAGATCACTAGTGGATCGGCCCGGCTTCGCGCGGGTAGCGTTATTTTTAAAATATCTTAGGCTTATTTCTTCAGTCACTGCTCAAGCATTGTGAAAATTAGCGCAATGTTTTCAATTTATTAAATTTATAGCACTCCCTGAACAGTGTGGTTTGGTGATTTTTAATGCGCTTTTATGAACGGTTCAGTATTTCCGTTTATTAGCAAATTTTTGAATAAAACGCTATGAAGTATTTATAACAATCTAAAAAAGAAATCATTACGTGATGTAGGATGCATTTACGGGCGCCATCTAGCATGTAATATGTAAATTAGTAACGATTTGGTTTTGGTCACGGGCGCGATGGCTTATTTCATGTATACTTTCAATGTTTCTCTACCGATTTCTATGATTCTTTTTTTATTTAATAGGTAAAAAATAACGTTACCTTTTTAAATTAGGGATGAATGAGAGTATTTTAAACGTAAGAGTAAACAAATATAATCAGAATGCTCTGAACTGCTAAGCTATCAGGAGCTATATGTGTTATTGTGAGTCAACCATAAAAGATAGACAAATTTAAAATTTAAAACCCTCCACGTACCTGCTTGCAGCACCAACTTCCGGGAAAACTTCTTTTCAATACGCACAAGTAATACAATTAACAGTCTTTGCAACTCAAACGAGGTCGATATATTTGGCAGTAGTTTTGAAACAGTTAAATCAACTTTTATACGCAATTTTGTATCTTCTTTAGCGCAGCGGTAGTAGCAGTTAACTATAGAGTATGTCTTATCATGTTTTCTATATAGTTATACCTTTATATTGTTTTATTATTTTTTTATATTAGGTACATCCTATTATATGTTATGTATGATTAATTATATAAAAAAAAAAAACTATTGTTAGCATAATTATGAGTGTACAACCTTGTGCTTTTTATTATTATTAAGTTTTGTAACAGTGAAAACTGATAATTGGCTTTTAGATATACTTTTAAGTTGCTAATTAATTATAACTAGCTGTAAGTTTTCCGTAACTATAAAATAAATAAATAAATAAATATATTCTTACGGGATTTTTTTTAGACAATTTTATGAAGAATATTTCCGTCATATATGATTTCTATGTAAGTTTAACCATTAAGGCTGCACACGCGACGGAAGCTTAAAAAGTGGAGTAACTTCTCCCGTTTTCCCAAAATTTCCCAAAATTCCCCTTCACTACTCTGCTGAAAAGTATACTTTGACCTGCGCAGGAGTATGAAGAATAATTGTGCCAAGTTTTGTAAAAATCCGTCGAGTAGTTTTTGTTTCCATAAGGAACATACAAACCGACAGACAGACAGACAGACAGACAAAAATTTTACTGAATGCATTTTTGGCATTAGTATCGATCACTAATCACCCCCTGATAGTTATTTTGAAAATATATTTCATGTACAGAATTGACCTCTCTACAGGTTTATGATAAGTGAATTGACCTCTCTACAGATTTATTATAAGTATAGATAGATAATGTTTTTTGTTGTGTTTCGTTATGGTTTTAGACCATAAAAATCTTCAAAAATATACCAGCTCTACGAACATTCTGGCAGATAATATTGCAGCAAGAAATATGAAGCACTAACAACAGGCAAGTAAAATAAGTGAAAAACACAAAGAGCAACAATGTGACGGCAAGCAATATACTTAATTTAAACGACACATAATGTGATCGAACGTTTTACAATATTAGATCTTATTTCAGTTATATGATTAAACAAACCGACGAGTATAAGGCAGGCATGCAAACGCTCGAGTTCCATTCTTAAGCCGTGACGTTCCTATCCACGCAAGGGATTAGGACCGCCACGACACGTGATGATTTAAAGATTACAGAAAACGCTCCGAAGAAAGGTTCAAAGGATTGGAGTGTTAGTAGATTACAGCAAACTGTAATGAAACACGATTTCCAAATAGTTTTGTTTTTATTTTATGTCAACATGATTGAACCTAAGGATTTAGGATTTAAGATTTGAGTTTCATTTGCGCTTTGGTATAAGTAGTAAGTTGACGATCATCTTTCAGATTTGAGTTATGCTATTTGATATATAAAAAAAATATTACAAACTCCGTTTCCACTTCTCACACAGGTCAATATTTGATTAAATTTTGTTTATTCACTTTTTTGATATCAGCCAACCAGCTGACATATGGACAGTTAAAACCAACTAAGGATAACACGCTAAACTAGTGAAGAAGAACTTACCGTCTTGACTGAGATTTGCTCCAAAGTAAATAGCTAAACAAATATAAACAAAAAAAAGTTATTTATTTATTATCAAACATGCAGTAATAAATAATGAATATAAAGCATATACAAAAATTTAACACTAGCGGGACTCGAAACCACGACCTCGGGTAAATGCCCGTGTCGCTCTGCCAACTGAGCTGTGGTATCTAGTGAGTGACACCAGAGAAGAACAAGTTCATTTCTCATTTAAAAACAACACAAAAAACCAGCCAAAATTGGTGTATTTAAGCTTCTCATGTTTAAAAACATATCTTTTTCCAATTCCAAGGTTTTCGCTCTTCGTGGTTTTTACATCTCTATTTCTTATTCCGCACTTTATGTGTCTTCACTCAGTTTTAAAGAACATGATATGTTTTATGATAAAACGTACTTAACGAATTTTTTACCGTCAAAAACGTTATATGTCAAGACTTAGATTAAATGATATAAAAAATCTTACTTTTGCGTGGTTTTAAATAGATAATTTCGTAATAATGCCGAGATTTATATTTACAAAAGTTTACAACGTGTCTCATGTCTCAACAATTACAATGAAAGTTTTTCGTTGTGTGCTATAATTTTTATGAATAAACATCAATGAAGGAAGTAAAATCTAGTATGATAAAATAGGTGTCATTGCATAATCAGGCGGGGCGGAGGACGGAGGGCGGAGCCCCCGCTAAGACGAGCCAAGTCAAGATTTTTGACTTTGCCTACCTTTTCTCGAAGTGCTTTAGCGTTATTTTGGACCCTTATTACTTAGGTGTGGATAATGTCAAATCAATAGCGGGATATGATGTCAATAACTTATTAAAAATATACAGTATAAATTCTATTTTTTCTATATTTCAGATTTTATTGTTATCTAAAAAACATGATTTCATAACTGACATCATAAATTACATACTAGTTAAATTTTGAATGTCAATGCCAATATATAATGACCTAGAAAGCTTAAATTTTGTAAGTGAGCTAGTATTAGTAAACAAGTATATATTTTTATAAAACTTGCCATTTTTATACTTAACAATCTCTGAAATCTAGTTGATAGCAGTTTTTATGGTATGATCAGAAAAATGCCCCCGTTTTATTTATGTAAAATGTTGCCAAAACGAGACCATTTATTATCAAACAACTTGAATATTTTTTTTAGTAAATTACAATATAATGGTAATAATGTTAATATTTAAATAAACATCCATTTATAATTGAGGTGGTAGCGGCTGCAATAGTTGATGGAGCCCGCAGCATCGGTTCACAATTGCAGAATCCACCCTATCAGCAATCATCTCTAGGATGCTGTTGTCGCTGACCCGCACTCGGTTAACTAATAATGCCCATTAATTTTGCATTATTGCTTCAGAGTCATCTGTTTAAGCCTCTGCAAATATAGCAGATGTCCTACAAAAACGGGGCAGCGCCAACAGAATCCTAAATCCGTTATTGAATTGAACACGCAGATCATTGTATTGCTTTGTCTGTAATTCGCCCACACATTGCAGGTATACATAGATGTGCCATTTGCCTCAAAAAGCGTTAATAAACAACAATAAAATTGACGCATTCCTTTAGTAACAATATTATGATTAAAATTAAATTTAACCATTGAATGTTATAAAGAAAAAAGATCTAAAATAATATAGTTTTAAAAATACTTGGTTGTAACAGTGTTAATAAAAACAATATGATCACTAACTGTTATAAATTCCGTTGGTAGTATTAAAATGTATGGATAAATAAAATTATTAAGAGTGATTATTATGAACAAAAATCGTTAGTAAGACGACAAATATGATTTAGAATTTTCTGTGAGGCAATATGGACCCAGGTGTAAGCTCTCAGTACTCGTAGATGACTTTTTATTTCTAACAAACATTTGGTCAACCTTTAAAGCTTCCGTTGTTTACAGGCACTCAGGAGAGAATAAATATACTATAGATGTGTGCAGTCTCGGTCCTAAGTCAATAAAAGAAAAATCTAGTCAAGTAAAAGTACTGAGCTGCTCGTTAGATTCATAAATATTTTAAACTTTGAGTTTTGATTCCTTGTGAAAATTCAACTTCGGTCGATCAACTAAATGAATCCCAATTTTTTTAGAAAATACGTCTTTACATTCTAATGTAAAAAAACTTGAAGTAAATGGGTAAGTAATTTAGAAAGTGATCCTAAAGACACACAAGACAGTAATATAAATTTTTAATAATTATTTCCAATCCACGAGAATCAAAAAAACTATTTCTACCGCTTTTAATATCTTGTACCGCTTTTTACGTAAATTATATGGAAGAAGGAGAATTAAAAGAAAACTATATTATGTATTATTTTGAATTAAATAAAAACTAACGTTTTACGTTCATTTTGTGTTTCATGAGCAAGCTAGTGTTGCCTTGGAAAAACACTTACCTATCGCTTTTCATGAGTTCGTACAAGTTCACTAAAAGTATTTAAAGGCTTTTAAAGTATTTTTCTGGCTATGAGACTAATATCTAATATCTATCTTTCACCAATTTCTCCACTCAACATCCAAAAGTGACTGCCTAATCATCATCCTAAAGCTTTTGATATCAAATTTTGGTAAATGTATTCATAATATTGTGGAAAATTTAGTCTTGCAGATACTAATAAACGCGTTTCCAATTCTATAAAGAGGTTTAACTAAATATATCTTGAGTTATCATATTATTGAGAGAACTATCTCTAATAGTTTGGTGAAAATTTCACTCAGCAAGTTACGGGCTGAATTGAATCGGGAATGATGGTGTCAGACGGTGTAGTTCGTCCATCTAGCTCATTAACGATGACCGCATTTAGGTTTCGACTGTAATTAGAATTTGAAATTTATGTGCAGTTTCGAACTGGTGCCGGTGCCGTTTACAATTACAACGCAATTCACTGTATTTATAGGCGTTTTGAGTATTTACATAAAATTTTATAGTTCTGCATAATTTTATATCGGCAGTAAACTGGAGGGATTTGTTTTGTTCCATTTTAGGCATAATCTGGGTTAGTCCGGGTCAACTTATAACGGTGTGCATTTTGATATTGTTGTGTGCTACGAGTACGTCCACCCGTATGTCATACTCCTTTTATTTGCATATTTTTCTATAGTGACGCTTGTATCTTCCAAAACAGTAACAGTTCAGATTTATAAATTATTTTGCCGATTTTATTTAACGAGTGAAAAAATTATAGCAGAACAAATCGTGAGTAGAGGTGGATGTTCAGCTACATCATATTTAACACTTTAGCGGTTGAGAGGCGCCCGGGCGGGCGCCTCTGTCGGAGCGAGCCACTTAAAACTTTATTTACGATAGTTATAAAGGCTTTTTTTGCATGCTGTATTGTAGCTGCCGGGATCGATGAATTATTTTAGCGGGAATGCAAATTAAACTTTTTGCGGTGTTCCTCTGATAAGTTAAGAATCCCCAAAACTCTGGATTGCCTCGCACGGGGATTGTGTTAGTGTTATTGTTGACTAAGGTGAGATAAACCACTGAAACTCGCTTTACACCAACAGCCCCTATTCCTTAACAGCTTATTAAAATATTTTTTTCTCCCATCATTACAGGATTATCTATATATAATAGAAAATATCTATAAATAAATAGATAAGCTTTAGTAAGCTTTAATTTAAAGCTTTAATAATATATATATATATATAAAATTTATAATTCTCTAGCTCTGGCTACTCCTTTAAGGGATTTATGGCTATAAAGGATATCTCCACCCGCATCGCCCTCAATTCCCTTAAAATCCCCAATATCGTTAGTCACCTCTTACGTACACCCACCGAAAGAAATGGGGTAGTGCTATTCTAAGCCGACACTCTACAGCTATGTAGCTATATATATAAATACGTCTTTTTGTGAAATTCATGCTACAATACCTGCATGCATAAAAGTATATAGCTATTATAGTAACAAAGTCGTTTTCGCAAAAAGTGAAAACAGAAAATCATTCATGTACGAGTACATCAGATTTCAGGTTAGAACTTGAATAAAAGACGAAAACTTATATTAAATCTAAGCCCCTTCAAAATATTTTCTTAGGAGACGCTTTTACTTTTCTTTCTTTTTAAGTTTGCCTATGAAATGAGTTCGTCATCATTATCGAATACATATTCATAAAAACAAGAATAAATTAATAATTAATATCTTTACGAGCATGCTCTCATCACCACATGATATCGTAATAAAATTGTGTGCTCGGGCATGATAATATTATTACTGATAATTAGGTGATGCGCGTTCGGTCGTAGGGCATAAACTTCGTAGTAACTTAGCCAGTAGTAAGCGTGTTCATTATGATGTGATAAAGTTATTTAGCAAAGGTTTAATTTTAAGAAATTTAGCATTGTTAATGCGCTAAGCAGTGTTGGTTCAGAATAGTACTAAACCATTTCTTCCCGAGCGTGTCATAACAGGTGACTAGAGGGCACTAGAGCTGTTTCTGTTGGTCGATGTGGCTGGAGACCCATCATCAACTTCCTTTATTTTATGATCTTTTATTTATAACGATTGTTTGATTGTTTTTGTTCCAAAAGTGGCTTACAATATTTTAATTATTTTCTGATTGAAATCGTGAAAGCTCAGTTAGTAGAATACCTCTTATCGTGTAGATTATATGGTTCTAAATCCCGGGTCGGGCCTTCTCCAAATTGTCTTTTCTAAGGTCTATTGTGCGGAGAAACGTTTATTAAAGCGATTTTGGGTTTTGGGTAAAGTAATTTGGTGAATAAGATTTGTAGTGTTAAATTAGATGCTAAGCTAAAGTTAGTAGAGGACAACCACAGAGAAACATTTAGATCAAATAGAGAATGGCGGCTATTCCCAGTAGTCTTACTGGATAGTCTTACCAGTAGGACTAATGGGATTTTTATTCCCAATAGTCTTACCGAAAGTAGGACATTGTCTTTGGTGTATTTTTCCCATTAGTCTTACTGAACATATGTTTTAGAAACAATAGACCTCATAACTAATAGACATACCTTATTAATATATTTAATACATACAACGCATACAACACTTGTTTGTCATTTTCAGTTTTACTGATTTATTACTAAGGAATGTACATTTTGGACACAGAAATTATAACTTAAGCAGCTATAAAAATGTACGTAAATTTAACTTTCAATTGAAGTACCAGGAGTGCATTAACTACAAGTTGTTATGACTAATAAACTTGAAAATCTGTACAAATATTTTTCCGATGCTTAATTTATCTTACCTATTTTCGTGTCTGCTGCCTCTATGACCAGAGGTCGACGTGATATTTTTCATGAATCAGGTTATTAATAGGGTTATTGGATTGAATCAGGCGTTACTTTGCGGAAATCCATAGCAATACTAATATTAATAAATTTCTTCGCTTAATTCTGCTAAATAATACCTGCAGTCTTCATGCAACATGCACTGTGCACCGCCCGCCCTCCCACTTACAAGAAATCGAAAAGCAGACAATGCACCACACACACACCCGCAAGCGAAAACCACAGGCAACCACAAACATGCGACGCGTTTCGACTCAACACGAGTCATTGACGAGCAGTTAGTAGACAGTTCGGCAGCTGACCACCGAGTACTCGACCAAGCGAAGAAATTTATTAATATTAGTATTAATAGGGTTGTTGGGGTCGGATAGTTTGTTTGCGTAGGGCTCCCATAAGGTTGACCGACGACCTCGTCGTGGTAAACCTGTCGGAAAAGTCTTTCTCCACCTGTGGACGTCTTTTGGTTGATTCTTCTGTCTGATTCTTCTATAATTCTGATTTTAATAAACTCCAACTGATAATTATGTGTAAAACCAATAAGCTTTTTTCATTTATGCTGCTTTTATGTTTATGCTACCCTGGTACTTTAAATACAAAAAATATACCATAAATACATAGTTATTTTACCTTTTGACGACTGTATTTTGTTGGCGGAAAATATATTACAACCAAAAACCCATTCCCATGAAAATTACAAATTATTTAGTTTAATGGCAAATACACCTAGATAAAATATTATGTGACAGAGAATCAGCCAAAAAAATATTCGTTTTTATATCATACATCCAATTTCACTAACGAGGTATGTCTATTCATCTTTTTTGGGCTACATAAAAGTTGGAACCTTTAGATGTACCAAAGAGTTTTTATTGGTTGGTAAGACTACTGGGAATAATTTTCCCAATAGTCTTACTAGTAAGTCTATTGGGACAAAAAATCCCAATAGTCCTACTGGTAAGACTATCGAGTAGGACTACTGGGAATAGCCGGAGAATGGGCCAGGATTGTACAACATAAACTATTATTTTTTATGTCTAATGGTTTGTATTTTTATTTAGTATTTTAGGCGTATTATTAGTAAAACTCAGTTTTTTAATTGTACACATGTAGCTATAGAAAACAAAATAGTACATGTGTATAGAGAAGATGCTTAAAGAAGAAAATAAATGAAGAGAATTAAATAGATCACTTTACAATTGTCTCTAAAAGTGATATTTTTTAGACAACCTTTGGATAGTAAGGTCAATAACTTAGTCATGCATGACAATAAGTACTTAAAAAATCGAGTAGCTTTTGCCATTATTTAAATCTTTTTGTTCATGAAAACCTCATGTGTTGTGTAATTACATACTTATATACATACATATATTTAGAAATTCTTCAGCCACTTTTGGAAGTTGCGTAGGGAAAAGATGGTGAAATCTTTATTTCATTTTTTGTTTTTGGTGATGGGTCTCCAACCGCATCGTCCAAAAATCCCTTAAAAGCCCTAATACCGTTAGTCGCCTCTTACGTACACCCACCGGAAGAAATGGGGTAGTGCTATTCTAAGCCGGCACTACACAGCATAATAATTATTACTAATAAATAAAGAATAAATAAAAGAAAGAAAAATTTCGACAAAAAGACAAAAGGATTTAAATTATGTGATAGTTAAGCGTTCTCAACATTTGCATTCTATCTGAAAAGGTAGACAAGTGGCCTTCTGAATTAGTAAAAATTCGGAGGTAGGAAACGCAAACACTACTTAAACTTGTAAAAGAAATAAAGGATAGAAGAATTTCGCGCTGGCAGCCATTGACACGGTAGCTCAATTGGCAGAGCGGCGGGGGCGTATGCCCGAGGTCGCGGGTTCGATTCCCGCCTGTGTCGAAATTTTAGTTTCCTTTATTTATTCTTATTTATTAGCTTTTGCCAGTTAACAGTCCGATAGTTTTTCGGAAGTAGGTATAAGGAATTATTTCATTAAAACGCAATCGTCTGTTTCTAAGAAATGCTTAAAACACGTTTTAACGTTTAACATATTTTTATTTGACCGTTCCACGCTCCACATATGATACTCGTATATAATATTGACGCTTAAAATGTTCACAGAATATTAAGAAGTATTATTCACTGTAATATAATTTTTTGGTTGCTTTGCATTGCTGGCCTGCCGGTGGTCGGTTGATTTCATTATTCTCATCCTTTAAACAATATTCATCGTGTTAAGATTCAGAACTAACTAAATACTAACTTGAATCTATTTTTCATAAAGTGAATTTAATAATCAAAATGTTTTCTGAATCAAGGCTAATAAAAAAATTGCATTTCTTCATTTTTAATTTCATTGTCCTATGCCATATATATGTCGTGGCCATATTGTAGATTTGAACACATCGTGATATGATCGATCATTTCATGAAATAGCCACATTTCATGATGTGGTCAACTTACTTTTACCAGATCATAAGATCGTCAACGTTTAACGATTTTGTCATCCACACTTGGCCTGATCATGGAAATAGGGTGACCTGTGAAATGCGATCCAAACTCTACAGTTTTTTAACATATTACTCAGTTTTTTCGTAATTTGCAAAGTACTTGAGAACCTTTTCGTAAAAATCTATTTTGTTATCACTTTCTTCCTCGCTTAATCATTAACGTTTTTTACTGCGATAAACTAAACTTTTGTCAGCGGCTGCCATCTTCACACATAAACAAAGTTTCAGCGTCTCTACCGGTAATTAATATAACTACTTTACGATATGACCAAATAATCTTAACCATTTCATGAAGAGGCCGCGCGTTTAGTTGTCCATATCGAGAAACGATTTCTTATTATTGATCTGCCCAAACCACATCACGATGTGGCCAATAAACAGTTGAACATTTCATAAAATACGACTGTTTCATGAAATTATTGATCATTTCATGATGTATTCAAATTTACGACATGGCCACGACATATACATCTATGTATTAAAAAGAAATACTTTGAGATTTTGTTTAAAAAGTAGAGGTTATTCTATCAATTTTATGTCATTAGGAAAACAGCCATAAATCTTTGATACTTTGTACATTGGTGGTTTGCTAATCCTAAAACCTAAGCCACTTTAAATACCTAGGCCACATACTGACCCCCGACCTCAAAGCTGATGAGGACATTGAAAGGGAAAGGAGAGCGTTGTCGGTGAGAGCGAATATGCTGGCGCGCAGGTTTGCGCGTGGTTCGGTACAGGTTAAGCTTACGCTCTTTAGAGCATCTTCTCAGTCGTAACACTCTTGACAGAGTGGTCGTGGTCGTCATTTTGGTTGGGTGACCCGCCGCACAATTCGTCGCCATTCCTCTCTGAGGGCTGTTTTTTGGTGCATTGGTACAGGGGGTCATCCAGCGCTGCTTTGATTTGGTCCGTCCATCTCATTGATGATCGACCACGCATTCGGGTGCCCTCTACTCTGCCCTGTACCACCAGTCGCTCGCTCTTTAGAGCATACTGCACATCATTTTACACGTGCAGCCTGTGGGCGAGATATACTCAAAGCTCGTATAGCGCTCTCCGAGTACAATATAATAATGCGTTTAGACAGCTGTTGGGGCTGCCACGGTTCTGTAGCGCATCAGGTATGTTCGCGGACGCGAGAGTAGATTGTTTTTACGCGACAATGCGGAAACGATGCGCGTCCCTGGTGCGGCGGGTGCGGGGCAGCGCCAACATCATTCTAAACGTTATAGCTGATAGGTTAGATTGTCGGTACTTGGGTCATTGTTACGCTGTATCGACTGGTATACCGTGATATTGATCCGAGTGTTAGTTTATTAGGTAATTTAATTTTTTTTAGTTTATTGTTAAACTTTGTTTCTATTTAATTTGTGAATATATTATAATTATTATTATTTTTGTAGACCTACTAGCATCTTAAAAATAAGTACTACTAACATAATGAGTCTATGTTACTTTATTAAATAAATAAATAATTATTATAAGCCTAAGCTAAAAGGCCCGAAAGTGCGTTTCTAGAGAAAAGAGCTTTTGTACCGCCAAGGGCAGTTACACAACAACATAGCTCGTGGTGCATAAAATTATTAGTGCTAATCTTTAGACATGCCGATATAATTTACCAAAAATTGACTAGATAAATTAAACTACTAGCAATACATATTTTACTTAAACATGGATTTTATTATATACTAGTGGATCGGCCCAGCTTCGCACGGGTAGCGTTGTTTTATTAATATCTGAGGTTTCTTCAAACACTGCTCAAGATTTGTGAAATTTAGCACAATGATTACTACTTAGAGCACTCCTGAATAGTGTAGCCATAGAGTAAAGAAATACACTGGAAATAGAGAGCCTTCTTGCTTAGTGATAACCCCTCACTCGTGAGGTACCTCGTTTGAGCTACCCGTCGCGAGAAAATGAGGGAGTTCTCGTATTTGAAATATAAACCACCTCACGTAGCTCCTCACTTTTTCGAGGCGTGAGTCGAGGCAGCACTCGAATAGACCAAAGTGAGTGAGTGAGTCACCGACTATTTAAATGTTGAGTCCATACATACATTATACTCGTGTCGCGGTTGAAGGAGTCGGGTCAGTTTGATGGAATGATTAGTCAGTTTATTTTAGCGTTTTCTTACAAATACTACCCATTTAATTTTACCTTAGATTAGCTTAAATACATACATACATATACTCACGGTCATAAATCCCAAAACGGGGTAGCCAGAGCTGCAGAGCTAGAATCTCCTCAGCCACATTTGGATATTGATAGGGGAGTAGATGGCAGAAATGTAGTATAGTTGGTGATGGGTTTCCAACCGCATCGCCCAAAAACCTCTAAAGGCCCCATACCCTTAGTCACCTCTTACGACACCCGTGGGTAGAAAGGGGTAGCGACATTCTAGGCTCCACTGGCATAACATACATGTGAACTCATGTGTCTACATACGCGTAGCTTTAACATCTGTAACTTTGATGTCTAACTTTTCATTTAAACATTATAGTTATTGAATAAAACTAAATAAACTACATTTATCCTGCGCGCGCGTTTTTTCCGTCCCTGTCACTCTCAGTAAAATTGACGTAAGAGTGAGTGCAATAGCTGCAAAATGCGGGGATGCCCTTAAGTTTATTTATAAAAAAATACCAAGTATAAAACATTAGAACTCATTTTCCCTCATTCAGTGCAAAGCGGCAACATTACGCGTCGCGTGCCTCACTGTTGACCCGTTAATAGAGTATATTTCATTCTCTTTACCTCGCCTCAAATGAGGGCTACCTCATGAAGTAAAATGAGGCTCCCTCCAATACTCATTAAAAAGATTGAGATATACAATTGCTGGATTTCAATGACACTCAGTTTATGTTCCCAAATTAACGCCATTTCGGTTAGAACTTCGAAGGAATCACCCGACCGAAGTTCTATTACCATGAACTACATACAATACTTACCTAATCTATTGTATCGTACGTACGTACGTTCATCATGACAACATCAACATAATGTTAATATGATCCATGCCATTATACACCTAGACACATTGTCTGTGACACTGTCTGACACAATGACTGACACACGTAGAATTTTTTGGTTTATATACTCTAATAAAGAAGAAATCATACCGCGATGTAGCAATTACCGACAGTGCCATCTATTGGTGAATATGCAAATCACAGCGCGCTTTTGTATGAGGTTTGCGCTGTTAAAAACTACAAAGTGAGGATGGAGGGAAGTTTTTATTTCCAGCCCCTGAGTGTAGCTTTGTGATTTCTGTGAAAGCGCTCATATGAACGGTTTAGTATTTTCGAACATTAACTAATTTTTAGAATGAGTTGAAGTTGAGTTGAGTAAAACGCAATGAAGCACTATAACAACTACAACTACTGGCGCCATCTAGTATTTAATATGTAAATTATTAATTATTTGGTTTTGGTCACGGGCGCGAGCGATGGCTTATTGCATGTGTAATTTCGCTGTTTCTCTACTGATTTCTATGATATTTTTTTTATTGAATAGGTAATAATGTTACCTTTTTTAAATTAGGGATGAGTGAGAGTATTATAAACGTAAGATTAAACAAATATAATCAGAATACTCCGAACTACTAAGCTATCAGGAGTTACACGTGATATTGTGAGTCAACCAAAAAAGATAGACATATGCTGTTGAACATTTTTTTTTAGAAAATTTTATGAAGATTTTTTCCTCCATACATACATTTTATGTAACTTTAACCATTAAGGCTGCACACGCGACGGAAGTTTAAAGAATGGAGTAACTTGTCCCGTTTTTCCAAGATTTCCCAAAATTCCCCTTTACTACTCTGTTGGAAAGTATACAAAAACCTGTGCAGGAGTATGAAGAATAATTGTACCAAGTTTCGTTAAAATCCGTCGAGTAGTTTTTGTTTCCATAAGGAACATACAAACCGACAGACAGACAGACAGACAGACAGACAGACAGACAGACAGACAGACAGACAGACAAAAATTTTACTGATTGCATTTTTGGCATCAGTATCGATCCCTAATCATCACCTGATAGTTATTTTGAAAATATATTTCATGTACAGAATTGACCTCTCTACAGATTTATTATAAGTATAGATATAGAAAAATATAAAGTGGTTTGTATAAGATAAAGTAAAAACAAAACAGGCACTTTTAATGAGATTCGAATATAGATAGAGTGACGCACCGCGAGTCTTGGTAATTGATGTTTATATCCGTTAGGTCCCACTTTTTAGTCCCGCATTCTTTGTATTGCCGTTGGGCCCCACAAATATTAATTTTGTATTATCTTGGTATCCCACATCAATCATATTTATGTATTCTAGAAAAGAAAAATCTCTATCTCTCTCTCTCTCTCTCTCTCTCTCTCTCTCTTATTTTACATTTAAAATGCAATGTAATGGCATGATATAACGTATTAGTAAAACAAGCAAAATTTGATTTGTACATATTTTATTTCTAAGCAAAATTACTCACACTTATTTCAAATACTCTAAACTTGAAGCTTTTTAAACGAAGACCTACAGATTTTTCTTTATTTTTTTATTGTTGTATCACATACTCTATCCATAAATTCTTCCATGACTATAAACATTTTGGTCATTAGCGTATAATCCTAACACTGTGCAACTAGCATGTTCACTACTAAGATAAACGTACGTAAAAAAGTTAACAATAACAACTAAGTGAACTCTATGTGATGTTTACACTTGTAAATAGAAAGACGTACTGATGAAAATAATCTATATTTGTTTGACATTTTCAAACGTACCCTCCAAATTATACTAATAATTTTTGTTTTTGAAAGTACCTTTTTTCATCAGTTTATAAGAATTTGTGACCCGAAGGCAATAGTTTTTGAGATCCAACGGCAACACTTAGGAATTTTAAGAATGTGGGATACAACCGAAGTACAAATTTAATATTTTCAGGACCCAACGGTAAAATTCAATTGGGACCAAAACGCGGGACCCAACGGAAACAAACGGTAATTGATTACTCCGGGACATGAGTTAGCAACTTATTGCTGTTCCACATGTAATTATTTCTATTTATAACAATCCGCTGCGCGATATATTTATTGCAACTCATGCTTACATTTACACTAGCTTTGTTCCTTGTCTTTTACTAGCGGTAAAGAAATTATCCATTTCTACTTATCTTGTCACAATTTACTTTAAGTCTCTAATTTTGGGTTTGAATATGAGCAATCTTTTGTGTTACCTCATTGTTAATGTGTCATTTTTTATAGTGGGTAATTATCAACTACTTTCTTTCTTTATTTACATCATGTCTTATTAAGAAGCTTCGCACGGGTAGAGTTGTTTTTTAAATATCTGAGGTTACTTTCTTCAACAACCGTGATAGCCCAATGGGTAGAACACTCGGTTATCGTGCAAACGACTAGTGTTCAAATCCTGCGTCGGGCCTACACCAATTTGTCTTTTCTAAAGACATATGTGTGGTTAATTTATCATGGTTGTTAACGGTGAGGGAAAACATCGTGAGGAAACCCACATGGCTGAGTTGTACTTAGTCATGTGACAGTGTATTCGTACAAAACAGCGATAGGCCTGCCCCCTATCACGTGAGTACACTGTCCATGCAAAACGTGGGTACTCTGAACACCAGGTGACAAAGTCACGTGATGTTCAGAAGTATTAGTACCTCTGCCAACCCCTTCGGGGATATTCGGCGTGAACGTTTATGTTATGTTATTACTTTCTTCAGTCACTGCTCAAGCATTGTGTTTAACGCAATGTTTTCAATTTATTAAATTTATAGCACTCCCCGAACAGTGTAGTTTGTTGATTTTGAATGCACTTTTATGAACGGTTCAGTATTTCCGTTTAATAGCCAATTTTGGAATAAAACGCTATGAAGTATTTATAACAATCTAAAAAAAAACCATTTCGTGATGAGGATGCAATTACTGGCGCCATCTAGTATGTTATATGTAAATTAGTAAAGATTTGGTTTTAATCACGGGCGCGATGGCTTATTTTATGTCTCATTTCGGTGTTTCTCTACCGATTTCTATGATTCTTTTTTTATTGAATAGGTAATAATGTTACCTTTTTTAAATTAGGGATGAGTGAGAGTTTTACAAACGTAAGAGTAAACAAATATAACCAGAATGTTCCGAACTGCTAAGCTATCAGGAATTACACGTGTTATTCTGAGTCAACCATAAAAGATAGACATATACTGTTGCGGATTTTTTTTGAGATAATTTTATGAAGAATATTTCCGTCTGTATTTTTGCCAGCGTGGACTACATTTTTTGCATCCGGTTTACATCCAAAATACTTAAACACTATCCTAACTTCTATTTTTTATATTTAAATTCCCGCAGTCGGTCGTCGTAAAGGATCTAAAGAACATTGAGGCTTTTTAAGTGATTCCTGGGCGATGCAGTTCGAGACCCATTTGACTACCTTTCCCCAATCAACTTCCAAAAGTAGATAAAGAATTACTATCCCTGAAGCTATGACTACCCTTTTTTGGGATTTATAGCCGTGTGTATATACTCATGAATGATTAATAGTTGAATTTCATATATTCCTTTTTGTAGTGGTTATAACAGTCAATCGCATCAAGTTTAAAATTTCAGAAATGTCAAAAATATCTATAATAAAATATCTGTACTTGATATTTCAACCCCTTCGTTTTTTGATTCAAAACTCTTTTTAATTGTTTAATAGAATAATGAAACAAACCATTTTGTTACAAGTTTCTATGATTAGAAATGAGAATATCTTTAGTAAGTACAGACTCAGATAGTAATTTTACGATGCGGCGGCGCCCCGGAGCTGCCCCCTACACTGACCGTTGGTGATTGTGTGAGAGTTTGTAGCCAATCAGTCATAGATAGCAGTTCTATAATAAACTGTAATTGTAATATAATAGCTCAGATGACAGAGACTTCGAACTGTCACAAAAGTTTTCTTTTATTTTCGAAAGGATTGGTTGTTGCTGGCCCTGTGGCCTGTGTGGCTCCACCATGACCTTATGTGTGCCGGGCAGAGGGCCGCCCATGCGGGGCGAAGGAGTGAACCTAGGCTAAATCGGATAGAAGGAGAAAAGAGCCCTAACAAGGTGACCAAGCGGGAGGCTTATGTCATACAGTGCGAACTCTTGCGTCCTTCGGGAGGCCTATGCCAGTGGCACGGCAAGGGAGGTTCTAATTTGGGGTTCTTCGACCTCACCGGCGAGGTCGGTGTCTGGAGTAGTATGTTCTTTGACCGTGAGCGCTGGTGGCCTCTGAGGCCTTAAGCTCGCGGGTCGTTGGGATCCCAGAGCACGCTACGAGGGCTTCTCTCTCGAGTTCCGACATCCGGTGAGATAGTGTAGTCGAGCGATGCTCTGAGTAAGGGGATGGGGTGATCAGGGATCCTATCAAAGTATCTACGTGAGATTTCTTCGAAGTGATCCTTGATTGTATTGAGTTTTAAGTCACTGTGGAGATCATAGTTCCTAACGTACCAAGGCGCCCCTACCGCCTTGCGCATGAACCTATTTTGTATGGCTGACTGATGTATGTATGACTTATATCTCATTACCCGCGCTAAGTTACATCTTTTTAAATTGCTCCCGTTATTATATTCAGTTTACCTAGTAAATACTTGGATTATTGCACTGAAAGTTATACCTAAGTTCAATTAAGACTTGCAGTTTTATTATCTTAAGTTTAGAAACGAAAAGAAAAACACTTATCAATCATTTAAAAGTGAAATTAAAATTCGTTAACGGCAATATTCATAAAAAGTGGACAGTGATCAGCTGTTTCGGCGCGAAAACGAGAACCGGTGCTAGACACGAGCGACGCGAGAGCAGACATAGACGCAAAATATCGCCGTAGCTAAATCGTAGCAACTCAAAGGTCACTGCGGCAGACTACGAGTTTTCAACCAATCGCTGCATCCTTCCAAGCATGCATGCGCATGCGTTACTCACACGTTCGGTGTGAGTAACGCATGCGCATTAGTACATCTACGCTGTTTTTAACTGCCACCGCCGTCGCTGCTACCGTTATCAAAGCACTATTCAAATTTTGAATTCAAGCGATCTTTCGTAAAACACCTACACTTTTTTTTGTTCAAAAATTTAATAACATAGCTAGACAATTTAAATCTTTTTGTTCATGAAAACCTCATGTGGGGATTATTACTAATAAATAAAGAAAAGAAAAATTTCGACACAGGCGGGAATCGAACCCGCGACCTCGGGTATACGCCCCGACGCTCTGCCAATTGAGCCACCGTGTCAATTATTGACACGTCGGGGCGTATACCCGAGGTCGCGGGTTCGATTCCCGCCTGTGTCGAAATTTTTCTTTCCTTTATTTATTAACATAGCTAGACGTTTTTTAAAATGTTCAGGTACTTTCAAGGTACTTTTAGTCATTAATGGTTTCTTAATATAATTATTTATATTAAAATTAACATTTTTTTGCTTATATTCCAAAGTCAAATTATAAAGTAACATATTTAATTTATAAATCCTAGTATTAACCTTATAGCTAAGATGCTTGGAATATAGGAAGTCACTTATAATTATTTTTCTTACATTTAAATTAACCAACTTCTCAAATGATTTCTTCAAGTCACTTGGATTTACCATGTTACTTGAACCAATTAAAATAACTAAAGTAGTATTGGAGTCATATTGTGATTTTAAAATAGAATTTATTATTTGAGAGAAACTTGCTCCGGGCATACAAGTATTTAATATACATTGGTCTAATTCTTTGTTTAAATGATAGCCAATGTTAACACCAAGAGAATCGGAGAAGACTAAAGTCCTCTGAGTCGACACACCTCTATTGTAAGCAAAAGTGGGCTGAACCATATTATCTAATGCGCTGCAAAAATCATTCCCTGTTCTGTGTCTTGTCATGCCTTTTGTTGGGACCTGCCATTCGTTGTGTACTCAATGAAAATGAATCAAAAATATATTTGAGTCACATTTTTAAGCCATTCATTTCTTATTGATCCATCCATGCGAATTGCCTTCGTTGAAAAAAGAACAAATAACATCATCTATGGAAGCTTTTATGCCGACAATATAATTGTAAATCATAAGTGCGACAGGCGTGTGTACTCAACGCACATGTTTTTACAAAGCTGAAATTGCTGGCTTTTTGAGGAAAATAATGAATACGCTTCCAGTGAAGTAAAATAACGAGTGTCAACCAAGTAAGCAGCAAATTACTCATATTATATATTTTTTTAAAGAAAGAAAGAAAGAGAAAGAAAGAGAGACATTTATTCGCTGTACAGAACATGGAAAAATAACATTAATAGAGAAAAAGTAAATAAAAAACAACACATCATTCAATTCTCAAAGCTAGATAACAAAAGTAAACAAGAAAAAAAACATTCAAATATAATATTTAAGGCGCCGTTGGTTCAGCGAAAAATATCATCTGAGGGGGTGCTGCCCCCGCGGGCGCGGGGAAGCGCCTACGCGCCGATCGAGCGGCCGTCTCCTCGACGCGACGCCGCGTGCGCGCGTTTTAAAAACATACAGTAGGGTAAGCAATACAGTTATTGTCAACTCGACAGTTTTAGCCACTCGCAAATATTTTCTATGGTATGGGTTCGGACATTTGTTTATGATTATTTACATTTTCTTTCTAAAATATTTACGAATGGTTATAACAGTCAGGGTGACGAAAACTGTATCGCTTACCCTAGGTTATCAATTTCAAAAATAGTTTCTACCATGGCCGTTTACAATATAAAATATAACATAACATAAACGTTCACGCCGTTTATCCCCGAAGGGGTTGGCAGAGGTACCAATACTTCTGACTCTCATGGCAGCGCCATCTAGTGTCCAGAGAAGGTTTTTGCTTAGACAGTGTACTCACGTGATAGGGGGCAGGCCTATCGCCGTTTTGTACGAATGTCACATGACTAAGTACAACTCAGCCATGTGGGTTTCCTCACGATGTTTTCCCTCACCGTTAACAACCATGATAAATTAACCACACATATGACTTTAGAAAAAACAAATTGGTGTAGGCCCGACCTAGGATTGGAACTCACGCCCTTCTGTTTTCGGGCGGGTGTTCTACCCACTGGACTATCATGTCGTCGTCGTATAAAATATAATGATACGATAGATTTGTCTACCCCTGTCAGTTTAACAAAATTATTACAGTGATAATTTCATAACTTTTGTCGTGTCGGCTTAGAATAACACTACCCCATTTCTACCCGTGATCGTAAGAGGCGACTAAGGGTATAGGGGCTTTTTAAGTGATTTTTGGGGCGATGTAATTGGAAAACCGTCACCGAAATCATATATTATTACTATCTTTTCCCAAATCAACTTCCTAAAGTGGCTGAGGAATTTCTCATTCCAAAGCTCTGGCTATCCCGTTAAGGGATTTATAGCCGTGAGTATATGTATGTACATAATTTTCAGTTTACACCTGTAACTATTTAATATTATTAATTGAAATTAGAAGTTACTTTAACGGTTTTGTTCTTTTTCCCTCCTAATAAATTAAACAATAAAATATAAAAATGAGTGCAATCTATGAATTGAATGAATTATTTTATATTTGCTAATGCTAACCGTACGCACGGTCACTCTCACGCCTACATTGACGCGCATCGTATACAGATAGGTCACTCGCACACTAACGGCGCCGCACGCGCGTAAATTGTAAGATCTGTAACACAAGGCGCGCGCGACATAGGTCCATCCCCTAAAGCAGCTCGCCGAGCACTGAGCGGGCGGCGGGCAGCGCTCGGGCACGAGTAGGACTGCGAATATCGATGTTTTTAAAATGTTTGTTTTATTGAATTTATTAAAAAAGAAAACTGATCGCCAATTATTATTAGAAATACAAATGCTCAAATTATGATGCAAGTTATATGTAAGTAGGTAAAATAAACAAAATATAAAACCATTTTAAAGAGTGTAATTAGAGGTATGTTGGCGATTTTTTTCTATCGAGCGAAAATGTATTAATCATGTTTCGAATCGCCAATTTTACAGCAGAAAAGCCTCAAGATTTTGATGTATTTTTTTCAAAACCATATTGTTATAAACATACGCATTATAATGTTTCAAAAACTCTGTTCGCTGCACTAACGGCACCTTAATAGGCAAGGCCTCTGCACAGCGAAACGGTGCTGCCTCAGCATTACGTTGTGAGCTTTGGAAGCTCACAACACTGATTTTCAGTCAGCACCGACTCAAGTGACATTGCGAGCATTACACCATACGGAACAGATAATTGGACATATAGGTACACAAAAAGTTTATACAAATTTAAACAACATAATTGACAACTGTATATACTAAATAAACAAAGATAAATAATAATTGTAGAATAAAAATATACAGATATAGAATACAAATATATAACTATCGCACTATAAGATAACCGAAATATATACACATATATATAAACACACATACACATATATATACACACACATATATATGACATAACATAGTGATATGATACATGTAATGATTTATAGGCATAAAAAGATATAAAAACATAATCATAATCATAAACGGGAATCTGCAGGTAGGACATTGCGGGATGGGTTTTGCTGTGCCAGCAAGTAATCTCTAAGCTTACGCCTAAAAGTTTCCCTACTGGTCACAGCACGTATAGGTGGTGGAATATCATTCCAGCACTTGGACGCTGCAAATCTAAAGCTACCCCGAAACGCCACCGGGCATTGGCAAGATCGCTCTAATTTTAAACTGGTAGTCACTTTTTGACCATTGCAGTTTTTTATGCAAATAAGTGGGCGATTCCAGCCTAACTACACCGAACAGAAGAGTGGAAAGATGTAATCGTCTACGGCCCTGCATATTCAATAGCTTTGCATCGTCCAAATACGGCGTGATATGGGAACGAGGAGGGATGCGAAAACAAAAACGTGCGCATGCGTTTTGCACACGCTGTATCAGCCTTTGTGTACGACCAAGAATGCAGCTGCCATAAACCACATCACAGTAGTTTAATCTCGATAATACCAGCGACTCACAGAGGTGAACACGCAAATCCACACTCAGGTAGTCGCGTATATTATAAAGAACCTTAAGGCGATAGAAGCAGTTACTAACTACAGACAAAACGTGATTTTCGAACCGGAGTTCACCATCCATTAGTATACCGAGATTACGTGCTTCTATCACCCTTTCCAGTGGTTAATTTCTAACAGCTACATCGCAGGACGCCAAGGCATCCAACGTATTATGGATTTGTGTTTTTGTTCCGAGTACCATATACTTGGACTTGGTTGGGTTTAAAATCATCACCGCGGGTATCATCCGCGGCGTGTGAAATTGGGCCATGTTACGATGGTCAGTCAGCATTGTATATAAATTTATAAGTAAATTATATTTATATTCATATTTCTTAAATAGAGAACGTCACTAAGACGCAATACAATCAACTGTGATTTACAATGTAAGAGTGGGGGACGGTGGTCACAATTAAACCTTAGAAGAGGATTAAGTGACCACGATATAACCATTGTATAATGTATTTTGTCTTTATAATGAATAAGTAATTAAAAAAAAAAAACCAGGCAGTTTCGCTCTGACCAAGCAACAATACGATGGAGATCAGAATTTAGTTTACCAACAGTTTCTGCCGTATTTTTAGGATCTCCAGATATGTACAATTGCACGTCGTCGGCGTATATGTGTAAATTGCATTCCTTGACGCTGTCAACGAGATCTGCAGTATATAAAATAAACAACAAGGGACCTAGGATCGATCCCTGTGGGACTCCTCTATCTAATCTACTTTCAGACGAAATACTGATTTCTCCATTTCTTTTTCGTAGTTCTACGAACTGTTTTCGGTCAGATAAATAACTGTCAAACCAACAAACTGTAGACACATCAAATCCATAATACGACATCTTGGACAGTGCCAGGGGCATGAATAAACAATCGAAAGCCCTAGAAAAGTCTAATAGTGTTAATAATGTGGACAAACCACCGTCACGATCTTTTAAAATCTTTTAAAGTTGAATGGCCCTTGCGGAACCCTGACTGAAGTTCCGGCAAGATATTATTATTTTCTAGGTGTTTCGACAGCTGATCGCACACCACCCGCTCCACTATCTTTGATGCACATGGTAAGATACTAATTGCTCGCAGATCGGAAGTGACGGTAGGGTTAGGTTTTTTTGGAAGTGGTTTAATTTTAGCAGTTTTCCAATGAGAAGGAAATGTACTCGTTTCAATACTTCTGTTAACAATGCACGTCAATACGTCTAATGTCATCGGTAAAGTAAACAATATCATGTCAATGTCTATGTCGTCTTGTCCTTTAGCTGTGGTTTTAATTTAAGTTACAATTTTAGATACTGTTTCACAAGTCACAGGTTCCAAAGAAAAAATAGATTGACTGTAGCGGTTAAATTCAAAAAACGTTAAATTAGATAAGGAGACGTCATTAGTACCAGGAATATTGCTGAAGAACTGGTTAATGTCATCAGGGTTGTCGAAAGATGGTGGTAATTCAATCTCACGTTTATTAGGAAATATATATATTTTTAAGTTCTTCCAGAGTGAACGCGAATCTCCAGCATTACCATTAATGGCATGTTTAAAGAAAGCTTTCTTTTCATTATGAATTGCCTGGATAACCTGGTGTTTAAGATCCTTATAGTATCGTATACTCACCTCAGTTTTAATTTTTTTGGACTTTTGATGTGCACTATCACGTAACCGCATCATCAATCTCACAGTCGGGGTTAACCAAGGTTTTGGAGCATCTTTTACAACTACAGTTTTAATGGGTGCATGAAGGTCAAATAATTTGGTAACACGAATGTTGAATTCAGCAATCATATCATCAACGTTTTCAATTTTTTTAATTGAATCCCAATCTGTGTTTGTCAGGTCATGATTGAATTTATCTAAGTCTATGTCTCTCAGTGGTCGGTAAGTAATTGTCTTAGGTACAAGTTTAGGTTTTTTAAGTCAAGTTGCATTGTAACAAAAGCATGACGACCTAATTCAGGAATATGATAAATATCTAAGCACCGGACAGGGGCGTCTGTGCATATTAAATCGATAGTCGACTGACTGTGTTCTGTAAAGTGAGTTGGCTTATTAACAATTTGTCTCAAGTTCACGCTAGTCAAAAATTGATTTAGTAATCTACAGTTTCGTTCGTTGGAGTCATTGAAATCTAATCTGTCGAAATTTCCACTTGATGTAATAGTCACCGTAATAGCGTCAAAAAAATCGTCAACATTATGCCACGGTGGTCTGTACGCCGTACCAATTAAAATTCTTATGCCATTTAAGGTTACGCGCAACCACATTTGTTCAGTAGTTAAAGAGGGGGGGTGTGGGAAAACTCTTGCATTTAAACCTTGTTTTAAGTAAAATCCTACTCCACCACCTCTCGTCCGCAATGTGGTCGGACGTGGGATATGTCTCAGCCGATAACCCGGGACCACCGGGGCAATATCCTCTCGTCCATCGCGCAACCAAGTCTCATTTATTGCTATTATGTCTGGCCCTAAGTCAAGTATAATAGAAGTTAGTTCGTCATGCCCCGTGCCCAGTGACCCAGCATTAAATAGCGCTAACTGCAAATTTTTAATTCGAATCATGGTGCGACTTTACGAATATGAATGAATAAATTATATATATTAATAAACATACACATACATAACATATATATCACACACAAATGTTCTAAAAAGAATATTATATTATTATAAATATATATACAATTGAGATTAACTAATATGCATAAAAGGCGACCATTAATACTACAAACGAAATATTTGCCCAATGTTAAAGAGTAAGATAATTTATACGTATTATTGTTCAATTTAGATAGTATAAAATAGACTAAGTTTATATAGCTAAATTATAATAAATTTAAATGATTACATAAATACATAGAGTATGACCTGCCGCAAGGTAACCTGCATTCAACTGTTGCAGAGAAGAAAAATACATTAACTAAAATACTATTTCTAAAACACTTATATGTATGCACACAGTAATTAGCAACATCGTTCTTTTTTAGCTCGCAAATAAATGAAAATAAATAAATCAAGATATCTAAACTACAAACTATATATCTATTAAGAAAAAATACTAACAAAAAGTCCATAAACCAAAATGATAACATTGTGATAATGATAACCGTACACAGCAATCCATTATGAAAAGCATTATTGTCCAACTTTTTCGCGTCCAAAAATATTTGCAATGTCAACTTCCTTCCGAATTCTTGAAACGAGCTTACCATCGCCTTGTCTGACACACACACGACCGTCCCGCGTCCACACGTACTTCCAACCTGCTGCACGAGCGCGTTCACGGGCCTGGTTAAACAGCGCTCTGTTCAGCCTGGTGAGTCGCTCGTTGACGTAAAATTTAGTGGGCGGCCCGCCCAGCCCCAGGTCGGCGGTAGTGACGCCGCGCCGAACCCGCGCCGCGCCGCGCCGCCGTCACGCGGCTGCCCCATACGCACCGCACTCACGTGGTCCCGCTCGTCCAATATGACCCCCAACTTCGCGCCCACAATTGTCACGAGGTGAATGGTGTTTTCACCCTTGTCTTCCGGCAAAGACGAAATTTGTATGTCGTTAGCAAGGGCATCCTGGTAGCGTTCTTGGAGCTGAGTTTCGAGATTTTCTATGGCCTCCTCCAGCAGTTTAGTATCACTAGGTACATTTCTGTCTGATAACATTTTTTCCATTGCATTTACTCTGTGGTCAAAGTCATCCAGTCTACAATTAATTGCCGTGATTGCCTCCCGGAAAAACTTAAGCTCAGATCGGAAACTGACCAGCTCATTCCTCAGTATTCTTATTTCGTCGCGCAACAGCAGTTGCCGCTCATTCTCGCCGGCGGCCTCCTCATAAGGCTTCTCTACTTGGGAAATGGCTCCACTCCTACCAGTTATCGGCTGCTCAAACCCTAGGATTCCCTTAACAGGGGTTTCCGCTCCATTATCACGAGGCATAGACCGGGTACATTCTGGGCACACCCAGCCAGTGGGTATGATTTTTGATGGCGGCATCCCGACACACGCTCGATGATATGGCAATCCCACCAAAAACATTTTAAATGTAAAAAATGTTAGCCAAGCAAATACAATACAAAAATTTATAATATGTTAACTAAAAGACTTCGCAGACAAAAGGATTGATATCTGAATGGTTGCCAAGCACTGCAGATAATCCTGAAATACAAAGTAGATAACAAGTTAAATTAAAGTTTTGATTTAACTTGGCTCGTTTCCACATACGAGTTATCATGATAATCAATTTATCTGCTAGGTACATTTTAATTTGATTTTGTGGTGAAAACTAGCCAAATTAAATCAAAACTTTAATTTAACTTGTTATCAACTTTGTATTTCAGGACTATCTGCAGTGCTTGGCAACCATTCAGATATCAATCCTTTTGTCTGCGAAGTCTTTTAGTTAACATATTATAAATTTTTGTATTGTATTTGCTTGGCTAACATTTTTTACATTTAAAATGTTTTTGGTGGGATATCATTACTTTTTGTTAAGAAATAAGTTGGTATTTTTTTTTTCTGCGTTTGATTTTATACCTACCTTACTATCTATCTACTATTTTAATCAAACAAATCAATGAATTTGGCAAAAGAAACAAACCTACAAACAACCCAATCTAAAAACAATCAGCAAGAAAAAAAGCAGAATTTACAACACCGTTACCAGCTGTAACTCATACGACGACGAAGCATAAAACTCAACCTTATAGGCGGGATTTCGCTAGACAACCGAACAGCATGGGGTCGCTCGCGCGTATGAGCGCGGCTGGCGCTCGCTTTGGTACGTTCGCAGATCCCGTCATGCCCCGCCCCTGCCCCTCACCCCGCGCGTCTTACCCTGTGATCTCCTGTGGCCCCACGCTTGTAGCGAGACGTGGTAGCGAGCGACTAAGTTTAAGTTAGTTTATGTTATTTCATGTATATAATTATCATTATTACAATCATAAATAGTATTATGTTATTAAATATGATTATGAGCGCTGACATTACACAAAATCAAATCATTTTATTTAATTTCTTTAGGTTTAATGATTAGTAGGTATCTATGTATTATGAAAACGCTATCCGATGTTGTGTCATACTCATACTGTATGACTCATACAGTGGTCGCCGTTCTGACATGAGATAGGTACTAGGTGTTATGATACCTATTAAGGGCCTCCCTCGAAAAGTTCACTGATTTTGGTAGTTTTCAAACTCAATAAAATCCGCTCAAGAAAGCAATCACACTCTAAATAAAATATATGTTCAAGTTCAATATCTTATCTTCAAAAATGACGGTTCATATTTTGTTTTTGATAATAATTGACAAAGAAAAAATAATAATTGTGGGGGCCTTTTTTATCGTAAAATCTGATACTGCAGTCAGAATACTGCATATATTTTATCGATTACCTATCATTTGCGTAGACAACTGAGTAATCTATCATTGTAGTGATAATTTTCTAGTCTTATTATCCTAATTATGGAGTTACAAAGTTTTTTTCCTAAATTTCAATTGCGGGTCCCTGCGCGGAGAGCGGGTGGCAGATGGCTGTTAGCCTTCATGCGCAGAGCTTGTGTCGGATTTTTCTGTAATATGGCTGCTTGCCGCTTCCCGCGCTTTTTTGATAATTTATTTTGGTTGTGCGCAACATAGTCGCTTGTTTCGCCTTACATTATAAGTTTGTCTCAATCGTAATATTATCGTTAATTTCAACCCATTACGTAAGAACGAAATGGTCCAACGTGTGATGTGCTAAACGCCACAAGTGAGGGCGTGAGTTCAAATTTTCGGCTCGGCATGTGCTTTTTGTTTATTCCTTTACAGGTAAAATAATTTTGTCTTTATTTTCGTTCGGTAATGATGATAAATGCATTATTAAAAATACTGCGAATTGTTCTGTTTTGTGAATACGCTCGTATTACCCTAATGTTCCGTAAATCTAGCTGAAACAATTATTATCGTTTTGCTTTAAATTTATGTGATATTTTTACATATCTTTTTTGTAATATTTCTACTTTTTTTAAAATGAAATAGAATATATTAAATGTGTGCATTCAAACCGTTCTTCGAATAAATTATCTTGATTCATTTTATTTTATTAATGTGCTAATAATTCTAGTTTATACTTCGAAAATGTATAGCTTTGCGAGGGGATGAGTAGGTTCAAATAAATTCGCAACCACTCAACCGTCTCGTCAAGGTGAATTGATAGAGTAAGCTGATATTTATAAATTTTTAGACTTTCATTGAACTTTGCATTTTGTAAACCACTGTGAAAAAATAACTCAATCAAATAAGCTTTATACTAATTTATGAAATAATTATTTATATTTTTGCGTATACTCATCCCACTATATCGACAAGGAGAAATCTTTGTATAACACGGCTAGTGTTTTTAATTAGATAAAACAGTAAGTTGTTTGCTTTTCTTTTAAAATACCCTTTATTACATAGTTTAGTATAACCAAAGATTAAAAGTATTTTTTACCTTATAATAACGACGGAAAATTAAATAAAGGAAATAAACATGTGCAGAAAATCGGAAATTTCCAATTGAACAAAATACTTTTGAGCAACATACATACATATACTAACGGCTATAAATCCCTAAAAGGGGTAGCCAGAGCTGAGAAATTAAAAATTCCTCAGCCACTTTTGGAAGTTGAGTGGGAAAAAGATGGTAGAATAAAGGTTGTTGGTGATGGGTGATGGGTCACCAACCGCATCGCCCAAAAATCCCTTAAAGAGCAAACCTCTAATTAAGTAAATAAACAAATACAAAAGACGCATATTTATAGTCTCCTTCTAACAAGAAACTATAACCAAGTATATATGTATGAATTATTATTATGAATTATATATTATTGCTTGGAATAGAACTACCCCATTTTTTCCGGTGCCGGTGGGTGTACGTAAGAGGCGACTGGTAGTATTTACTAAATGCTTTCTCCTGTTTTATAATTTGTGCCGATTTTTTATTCAAGTGTAATTTTTGTACGTTGCGATAATAGCACGTTACGTTATTTCTACTGCAATCCACGATCACTTTTTTGTGCCGGCTAAGAATAACATAATCCCCTTTTACTTGGTGTCACAAGTAAAAGGGGATTATGTTACTACTATCATGAGTTTTCTTCTCGACATTCCCCTCCTATATTCCGAAGGTGTCATAAAAAATAGTTTTGTGAGATTCAAGTTTTTGTTTCAGTTATTTTAATTACAAAATATATTCATCCAAGCGAGACATCATTATAATATCGATACGAAAGTCGCAATTCTACAACGTAGTACGAGACTATTTCCGTAGATGGCGCTTAACTTATGGTTATAATAGTTACTAGTGAGGCCACTAGATGGCTTATTTTACGAGTTTGATTAAAGGTTCTTACTTTTTCGGGGGACGCCCTTAATTAGTACGACAGGAATCGAATCTGAGTTTTTATATATTGAATAAATGTATTGCTATTGTTCGCAACCAACCGGGCTGTGCTAGTACAGTTAGTACCTATACTCATAGTTTGAGTTTTGTAATTGCAAATAACTTTAGCGTCGAAGTTTAATGAATGATCAAGTAAGTATGCATAGCATACCTAAACCTATTCAGAACGGAGTTTTATATTAGCGTCAACAACATTTCATAATGTGTTAAGGCAAGGAATAATAAAGACGAAGACTTGCCAATAAAACATTTACTTTTAAATAAGACAGTTATTACATTTAGAATATGTATGTTAAGTCGACGGTGGTTGGTTGCGTAGTGCGTTCTCCCGCCAGCGATCTCCGCGCCGCCGCGCCTGCGGATTGCCTATACACGCGGATCAGGCGTAAACATCCTCCGGGACGTTGAAAGCTTGATGTAGTTAGCTTTTAATATTCTCGTGGGGTAGTAAACAAAGCCTATTTACTGCTCTACGTAAGACCCCTTTTGATGTGGTTACATCAGCAACCCGGCTAACACCGTCCGCTCCTGGATAGAGGCGTGACACACGTCCAAGGCGCCATTGAAGTGGAGGCAGGTTTTCCTGTGGCGGTCGCCAAATGTTAAGGCAAGTAATAATAAAGACGAAGACTTGCCAATAAAACATTTACTTTTAAATAAGACAGTTATTACATTTACAATATGTATGTTAAGTCGACGGTGGTTGGTTGCGTAGTGCGTTCTCCCGCCAGCGATCTCCGCGCCGCCGCGCCTGCGGATTGCCTATACAAGCGGATCAGGCGTAAACATCATAGAATTTATTATGAAAATGTTCTTGTGAGGGAAATATTGAAAAATCTTAAAAATTCTCCGTTTTCAGATTTTTTCCTTTGTTAATATTTGATCACCGACCTGGATGCCGAATTTCAACTTCCTGGGATATCTGGAAGTGGGTTAGCTTTTTGATCTATATGTCAGTGAGTCACTAAAAAAAATCGCGATTTTTGGACGTTTATATCTTAATAACTCTTAGTTATGTATTTATGGAAATTAGGCTACTAGTTTGTATCCTTGATATCAACAAATGAGCCAAATTTGGTTGGTTTATGTTGATTAGATTTTGAGTTATGATGGTGTAAAAAGTCGCTCCAAATGGTTCGTGTAATATACACATACGGTGCGCGCTCGCCGCCTTGGCTTGGCTTGACGCACTGCCGTGCGTCTTGCTTGATAAACATTTTTGACATTCGACGCCATCCGTTCTAAGTTGTGTGACCTTTTTACAAGCCGAGCACTTGGGCATTATGAGTTACAAAATCAATACTTGAATACTGTTCAACTAGTTCACTAAAATATCAATAGGTGGCGCTACTGGTATTTGATTTTGAAAAATAATTGACTTGTATTTTTAAGCAGTGGGTGATTTTAAAAATTAAGTTATTACGAGATCAAACAGTTTCAAGTTTAAGTGTAAAAAAACACACGAATCCAAGTTGTTTCACTTCACAAATAAAACGCTATGATATTTGTAAGTATTTACGTGCACTTCAAAACTTCACAGTACTATTTTAGCAGTTAAAACAATTTTACGAATTAATATTGTTGCAAAGGTGCTACGCTAGCATAACGCTCGTGACGTCACTCTTTTACTATCATGTTTATTTTTGTCTTATTGTTAGATTTTGTGATATAAGAGTAATGAAATGAGTTATGTATGTACGAATCGACTAAGGCTATGAAGCTTTTTTGATTGGTTTTGGGTGATGCAGTTGGAGACCTATCACCAACGATACTTTATTCCTACCATCTTTTCATAATTTTAGTTTTTAAGCAAATCAGTTTAATTTATTGGCCATCTACCGAACATGTTTTTAATCCAGCAAATCTTTCCATTCATGGGTTGTCTGGAAGAGATCGATCTCAGTGATAAGACCGCTAGTTGTACTTTGTCTTTTGCACCGATCTTTTTTTTGTAATTGTTGTTTTTTTGAGATGTGCAATAAAGAGTTTTTTATTTATTATTATTTATTATCTATTTATCTTTTCAATTTCTAAATTTGGCTGAGGAGTTTCTAGCTCTGAAGCTCTGGCTTCCACCTTTTTGGGATTTATGGCCTTGAGTTGTATGTATGTATGAATTATGTGAATGCAAGTAGAGCCATTTGCTAATGATGAAAATGTATGACCATAATATAAATTTTCTACATTTATTACAGAAAAAGATACATTGCAATAAATTTGCAACCAGTTTTACTAATTTACATAAGAAGGAAAATAATATTTAAATCAGTTTGGTTTTGGAAATGAATCAGAACAAAATTTATCTTTTATTGGTATTTGTCCCTGATGGGAAGGGTTAGCAGGGAGCGGTAGTAATAGGTTTGACTATTTCTAACATCTCGCAACCTAATAGTGTTTCAAAATGATACTTACATACGCATACTCATGGTTTTAAATCCTAAGCTTGGTAGTCATGGCTTGGTAGCCAGAAGAGCTATCAAAACATATTATTATCACAATCATACATTACTCAGTAACCTTTGAGGGTTGAGTAGAACAAAGATTGTATAATAAAGAATTTAGGCCAGTTATTTTCAACCGGATCGTCCTTAATTCCTTAAAAGCCCTAAGATACCTCCTACGACTCCTTTAATAGAAATGGGCTTATGCTTTTACAAGCCACTAATGCACAGATCTTTTTTTAAACATAATAACACATATTACACACAGCACACACATTATCATTCAACTATCATCAATTATCATTGTTCTTTAATTTAATTCTTTTCTCAATTGTTTAGCATTTTTACATTTTTTTTTTCTTTTTTTGTTGTTATTCATTTTGTCTTTAGGTAGTTTAGTTTATTTTATTTTTTTACTTTTGCATTAACTGTGTGTGTATCTTATTTTAACTTGTGATCATCTGTTACTGGCCTTATTTACTGTACTGTTTTAACTTACTATATAATATGTGTTGCTGTTGATGATCCTTGTATAATAAATAAAAATAAATAAATAAAATAAAAGATTTTTAGGAATTGATGCGAGTAGGGGTCCTGGGTCTTTACCCTTCTTATGCTAATCTAATACTATGTTAATATGTATGTTATCACTTTAACGTTTACACTTATATTTTGTTTTGCTTTAGGTATGTTTAATATATAGAGCCAATGTGGAAGGTAATGTTAGTAGAGGACGACCTCGGAGGACACGTTTGGATCAAATAGAAAATGTGCTCAAAAAGGCAGGTGTCCGCAGTATGAAGAATAAAAGAGCATGTATGAAAAGATTGATGGATGTAAACGAAGCCAGAGAGGTTTGCCAGGATCGTACAAAGTGGCGATCGATAGTCTCTGCCTACCCCAATGGGAACTAACGGCGTGAGAATATGTATGTATGTATGTATGTTTAGGTATGTCTGTTCTGTTGAATGCAGCTCTCGAAAGGTTTACTGCGGTACTTGTCACCAAGCGCGTTCATCCGTCAGTACGTTTCGAAACTTCATCGTTTCACCGCTGAACGGCCGCGTCAGCTCTCATTACAGTTTCACACTTTTTACTTAGAAACTTTTTAAATCTGTATGTTTCTTGACTCAAAATATTTTATTACCATTAGCAAAAAGGTTAAAATTTTGTGTAAAAATGTAGTGTTTATATTGTGTTGTATTGATGTGATATAGGTATAATTATTTTTACTGGTGACTGTTTTTAAGGTAAGTTTCATTCTAAAACATAATTTCTACTATGTAGTGTAAAATTTATTTTTCTTTCCTTTATTTATTAGTATAGATTTTTTGTTAAAATTAAATTAAACGATTGTTAATTTTCAACATCTTTAAAAAGTGCATAACAATTACCAGGAAGTTACTCATCAGAAAGATTCATGCTTATATTATTTATGTAAAATATGTATGCATTGCATACACCTGCCACAGATTTATTATATTTTATGGAGTCTATTTATTGTATCGGGCTTATATTGTCATACTTTTAAAGGTTAAAAATATTATTTAAAATTAAAAGTTTACAAAACATGATGATAGGATTCAAACAGAATTTGACGGCTATTCCCAGTAGTCTTACTGGATAGTCTTACCAGTAGGACTAATAGGATTTATAGTCTTACCGAAAGTAGGACATTGTCTATGGCGTATTTTTCCCATTAGTCTTACTTGACATTTGTTTAAGAAACACAGACCTCGTAACTATTAGACATAGACAGTACCTTATTAACCCACTTGTTACGGAAACAAAAAAAGTTAAGTTTATAAGTTGATTTTTGGTTTGGGGGCAGTTTAATGGCCTACGATTAAGAAAAAAATACTAAAAAAAAATAGAATTTTCTGGGAAAGCCGGAAAATGGTGTTTTTTTAAAACTACGGTAGTAATATGTACTACTGTTGCAAGGGTTCATGGTGAGTTGATTGAAACAAAATATATTTCAATATAAGTACTTCTTTTATTGAATAATGCATATGTATGTAGGTACGCTTTTAACATTGCTTATGATAGGCTGCAAAACAATCTCTGGGGTGCAACGTGACGTTACATTTTACGCAAAAAAAATGGCATGTTTGTGACAATATCCACAACGCAGTTGTTTAGGGCGATATGTTACGATATGTCCTATGTTATCATATCGTGAAGATTCATGTAAACTACCGGAAGCCCGACCTGGCATACGATGATCTGTTTTTTCTGTATGTCTCCAGTAAACCACATGACACACTTCTTCTGAACTTTAGATGATCGTATTCACCACCGTCGTTTTTATACAGCTGCCAGGCATTGTGCAGTGCCATATCGATACAGTGAGAAAATAAAGAGAAATACCATTTCTTGCCCCTAATTGAAGTCCTATAGGGCCCAATATTTTGATCAGACCTGTCTACGCCCCCCATATTTTCATTATAGGACTTTATTAGGGCCGGCTAATCAACATGGATTAATTTCTTTTCTTTTTGAGAGAAACGTTTGACTTTTGACGGAGGCAATACTTTTTGAGAATTGGAAGCAACAGTCACCACACTGTTGTCGTTCCATTTGCACACGACAATTTCTTCTGCCCTAGAAGATTTGTACTGAAAAGACCCCCTCTCAGTTTTTTGCATCTCTTTGTTGGGGGTAAAGGACACTTACTAGTTCGGTTCTCCCTTATTGTACCAGTAGCTCTAAAACCTCTATTTTTAAACTCTTCCAAATCGGTCACATTACCGTTACAATTATCTGGAGGAAGTATTACGATGGAATCTGGCAAAGGACCGTCATCGTCCTTCTCCAATTCTTCAACGATTTCATGAAGCCTCAAAGAGTGGAAACGAGATCTGTAATAATAAGAAATACCTACTTCAAAAACACAGATAAAACAATAAAAGCGTAGGTAACACAAAAGATTTCAAGTAGGAAGAATGTATTTCTATGCACCGTCCTCATCCTCACTGCATAAGTAGGTAAGGTAGTTCATTTTACGATCGTCGTTTATAAACAACACCTACTTTTCTCGACAAAAAAGGTACCAAAATGTTAATTGTAAGGCATAATATTTTCCTGCATAACTTGTTGTTATAACGTAGTTTACGTTATAACAACAAGTTAAATGTAACTTCAGGCCAATATTAGGTATATTCAAATGATATTGTACTTACCCTTGAAAAGACATGATTATTTTTCGTATTTTATAGATATTTATTGTTGTTTTAAAACGACGGTAATAACAAGTGCGTTAATATATTTAATATATACAACGCATACACCACTTGTTTGTAATTTTCAGTTTTATTGATTTATTACTAAGGAATGTACATTTAAGACACGATTTTTTCTATTATTTTGATAAATAAGAAGTCTAGTGTCCTACTTGATACCGATTATACCGAGGTTGGAAAGGTCATTGATTCTTTAAAGGTGGATTGTGCTGTGGGGTGGGACGGTATATCTCCCCTAATAATTAAGCGTTTTAAAACTATAATGATCCCTTCTCTAACGCACATATTTAATCTCTGCTTCCACCTTGGCGTCTTTCCCGATTATTTAAAAAAAGCTGTAGTATACCCAATTCACAAGTCAGGGGATAAATCAAATGTTAATAATTATCGCCCTATTTCCATTCTGCCCTCCCTATCTAAAATTATGGAGAGCCTAATAAATTCCCGTCTAACTACATATCTAGAGGATAAGAAACTCCTTTCCAAGAACCAATATGGTTTCCGTCGTGGGAGATCTACTTCAGATGCAGTACATAAACTAACTGACCAAATTGTTGTTAGTTTAGATAAAGGAAAAAGAGCTTTGTCAATTTTCCTCGATCTTGCCAAAGCGTTTGACTGTACGTCGATTCCAATCCTCTTGCGTAAGATGGAGACGTTGGGAATTCGTGGTACCCAACTGAGGCTCTACCTGTTATATACGGAGTCCCCAAGGAAGTATACTGGGGCCATTGCTCTTCTTAATCTATATAAATGATTTGTGCAATATTGAAGTGAGCAATGGTCAACTAGTGTCTTTCGCGGACGATACCGTCATAACCTTTACTGGTGCCTCTTGGGACGTAGTTTACAATGCTGCTCAAATTGGATTCAATAAGGTCTTAAATTGGCTATCTAAAAATAGACTCTCACTGAATACGTCAAAGACCAAGTACATGACCTTCTCAATCACAGACAAAACCCAACCACCTCCGGACACCTACGAGATCCGTATTGATTGTTTTCATAGTTATTTGTCCAACAATTGCTCATGTCCCTGTATTGAGAGGGTCAAAGTGATTCGCTACCTTGGCATTAGAATAGACTACAAACTCAGTTTCGCACACCATGTATCCCATCTTGTCTCTAGGGTAAGAAAGCTTATGTATGTCTTTGGCAAGCTCCGCAAAGTGACTGATCAAGACCTTCTTAAGGCTATTTACTTGGCGCTATGTCAGTCTATTCTGACATACTGCATCTCCTCATGGGGAGGTGCCGCCAAATCTCATCTTATTACCTTAGAACGCGCCCAAAGAGCTGTCCTAAAAATAATCAACTTTAGACCTAGAATGTTCCCTACTTACGAACTGTACCAAAATTGTGGATTACTGACGGTTCGTCAACTCTTCATACTCCAGATATTAATTAAACAGCACTCCTTAACATCTCCTCAGCCACCTCTCACCCCTCGGTGCTCTCGATACCCCCTTCTTGCACCCCCAATTCGACTTAAAACTCACTTCTCCAATCGTTTCTTTTGTTTCTTGGGTCCATTCCTGTACAACAAAGTAAATCGAGAATTTTCGTGTGCCGAACTATCCTCGTTTAATTATAAAAGAAAAGTGTCAGACTGGCTCAAAACGAAGAGCTACGATGAATCAGAGTTGCTTCTAACCTACATTAGATGAATCGCGCACAAAAGCTCAATCACCCATATAACCTCTCCTCACACACGCACACATACACGCACGCGGCTCACATACAAATACACACACACACAAACATACACACACACACACACACACACACTCACATACTATTGTACTAGAGTACAACACGATTTGTATTAGTTAACGAAAAAATAAAATTTTGTAATATTGATGTCCATGCCACAGGTTCGACCTATTATGGCATCAATGTCCACCTATGTGTATACTAACTTCCTTCAAATGTAAATCCAATTATTTTGTAGTGCTCTAGCTATGACTGTATTAGGTTTTAATTGTAAATAAAGATTATTATTATTTTAGGCCTGATTTTTAGTTCCTCGCCTCTCCCATGGCCGAAAAAGAAAATATAAATTTTAAATGGGAGAGGCGGTACTCCCCAACAAAAGCACAGTCGGTCGGGGTCAGGGAGTCAGGTTCAAGAACCGACGGACGATCCGAGCCGTATCGAGCAGCACCGCTTTCTGCATTTGTGCTGGAACCGACACGCCACAGAAATCCAACCGCCTCAAGTTGGTCGCGAGGCTGGTTGGAATTAACCCGTTCGCGGACAAAACAATTGGGATTATTTCTGTCGAAGTCACACCCCACATGTCGGTGATCTCGTGGGCCAGATCGAGATATTTCCGACGCTTCTCGGTGTCGGCTTTCACGAGACCCTCGTCATGAGGGATAGTGACATCCACTAGAAATACCCTCGACTGCGACCGATCCCATACCACGATATCAGGCTTATTCGCTAGAATAGTCCTGTCCGTGATAACGGATCGGTCCCAATAGATTTTGGCACGGTCGTTTTCTAGGATTGGCTCCGGCAGATACTTGTAATACGGCAGCCTCTGTTGCAAGAGTCCGTATTTCAGAGCGAGCTCCTGATGCAGGATTTTGGCTGCTTGGTTGTGTCTGTGCAAGTACTCAGTGTTAGCAAGAGCCGAACAACCGGAAATAACATGCCTAAGTGACTCTCCGGGACGGCCACATGCTCGACAGATGTCTGTGGTACCGTCCTTTAGGATGTATTTCCGATAGTTCCGCGTCTTGATAACCTGGTCTTGTATTTATTATTATTTTGAGCATGAATTTAAGTTCCTCGCCTCTCCCATGGCCGAAAAAGAAAATATAATTTTAAATAGGAGAGGCGGTACTCCCCGACAAAAGAACAGTCGGTCGGGGTCAGGGGCTCAGGTTCAAGAACCGACGAACGATCCGAGCCGTATCGAGCAGCACCGCCTTCTGCATTTGTGCTGGAACCGACACGCCGCAGAAATCCAACCGCCTTAAGTTGGTCGCGAGGCTGGTTGGAATTAACCCGTTCGCGGACAAAACAATTGGGATTATTTCTGTCGAAGTCACACCCCACATGTCGGTGATCTCGTGGGCCAGATCGAGATATTTCCGACGCTTCTCGGTTTCGGCTTTCACGAGACCCTCGTCATGAGGGATAGTGACATCCACTAGAAATACCCTCGACTGCGACCGATCCCATACCACGATATCAGGCTTATTCGCTAGAATAGTCCTGTCCGTGATAACGGATCGGTCCCAATAGATTTTGGCACGGTCGTTTTCTAGGATTGGCTCCGGCAGATACTTGTAATACGGCAGCCTCTGTTGCAAGAGTCCGTATTTCAGAGCGAGCTCCTGATGCAGGATTTTGGCTGCTTGGTTGTGTCTGTGCAAGTACTCAGTGTTAGCAAGAGCCGAACAACCGGAAACAACATGCCTAAGTGACTCTCCGGGACGGCCACATGCTCGACAAACGTCTGTGGTACCGTCCTTTAGGATGTATCTCCGATAGTTCCGCGTCTTGATAACCTGGTCTTGTATTGCACAGACAAAACCTTCGGTTTCCCCAAAGAGGTCCCCGAAACGCAGCCAATGCAGGGAGGCTTTACGGTCCACGAAAGGTTCGTGAAGTACCTTGTTAAACCTCCCGTGCAGCTCCTTCTCTTTCCATACGGACTCCCGATCAGAGGTGCTAAGTACCTCCGGGGTTCGCCAATCCTGTGTGGCCAACGATAAGGGAGTCAGTCCTTTATCACTAGCGACCACCTCTCCCCGAATACTATCATCCGTCATCGTCAAAAAATAGTTTCTGAGGTTGCATACCTCACGGTTGTGCATGGTTTTGGCACTCAAGAGGCCTCGACCACCACACTTCCGCGGGATATACAATCTCATAACCGACGAACTCGGATGATGCATTCGAGTTCGGTCTGAGTCCATCTGAGCACGCCAAACGTGTACATCAGTACAGGCATGACCCAGGAGTTAATGGCTCGGATCTTATTAACGCCTGACAAGTAGCTATTAAGCACACTTTTCAGGCGTTCATAAAACTCCTCGCAAACACCCTGTTTCACGTCACGTCTGCCACCTTCACACCGATGGTTTGTGACATGCCCAGATACCGGTATGTTTCAGCCTCGGAGAGTGCCCTCAAATGATTGGTGCCGACATCGACACCATCAGAGTGCACGACATGCCCCTTCTCAACATGAATGACCGCACACTTATCGACCCCGAGCTCCATCTTGACGGAACCACTGAAATCGTTAGTGATCGTCAGTAGCTCCGCCAATCTGTCAGCCGTGGGGGCGTAAAGCTTCAGGTCATCCATGTAAAGGAGATGAGGCAAGCGTGGTCCGCCTCTCCGAAACTGAAAGCCCGTCCCTGAATTCTCCAAGAGTGTACTTAGAGGATTCAGGGCCAAGCAAAACCAAACTGGACTCAGGCAATCGCCCTGGAAAATCCCTCGCCTTATATCAATTTGGTCATCCGCGTCCGTCATCCGCTGACCGTCTAAACTAAGGATCGTTCTCCAGCACCTCATACACTGCCCGAGGAAGTGTCGAACTGTACTTTCAATTTTGTACAGCTCGAGGACCCTCATGAGCCATGAATGAGGTACCGAATCGAACGCCTTCCTGTAGTCTATCCAGCCGGCGGAGAAGTTCCGACGGTTGCGTTTGACCAGTTGGCCTACGACTGCGTCGATGAGGAGCAGCTCCTTGCTACCGCGACTACCGCCCCTACATCCGTTCTGAGCTCCAGAGATCACATTGTTATCAACAATGTGTTGAGTAATTTTGGAGCTCAGAACGGATGTCAAGGTCTTGTAAATTGTACAAAGACAAGTAATAGGGCGGTATTGTGATGGATCCGCGGTAGCATCGCTCTTTGGAGCTAAATGAGTGACCCCAGTAGTTAAGAAGTTCGGGAGTGTCCCACTCTCGAGGGCGCTTTGGAACTGACGGGCGAGAGTAGCGTGACAGCGCGTGAACCCCTTCAACCAGTAATGGTGCAATCCGTCCGGCCCTGGACTTGTCCAGTTCGGAGCCTTACGGATCGCAGCCACCACATCCTCCTCGGATATGTTGACGGGGTTCATCGGCGCTATGGGCTCGCACGCTCCCTCGACCGCCTCAAACCATCGGCCCTCTTCGTGATTAACAGGCAGCGACCAAAGCCCACGCCAAAAGGTAACCACGTCGGCTTTTTCCGGTCGCTGACCCGTCGAAACCACATCGGGACGCTCCAAAGTTCTGTAGAACTTCTTCTGGTCACTCATGAAGAGACGATTCTGTTGGTACCTCTTTACTCTTTCAGAATATCGCCTAATTCGCTTACCCCAAGCAGCGATCTTCTGCTTCAGATCATCGATGCGCTCCACCAGTCTACAGGCAAACTCCGGTGAGTTGTCAAAGACATTCTCACCAGGGAATGCCTCCCTGACGAAGCGCACCACCCTCGGCCTATTGTTGCCTGATCTGAAGCTGGTCAGTTTGCCAATGAGGACCCTGGCCCTTGTGAAACGGCTTTCATTCCGCCTCATCCAGGCTGGTCTAGTTCTAGTCCTGGGACTAGTACTGCCAGCCTGGCGGGAGCCACCAGCTTTTGTTGGCGGCATCCTGACGCCGACAAATTGACAAACTGTCATTGCGGCGCCAAAGAGAATTGAATCCGTATCCCAAAGGTCCATGCTGCTCTCTAAAAATGCGGGCAGCATGTTATTGACGGCCTCAACGACATCCCGAACCTTGATGCTGAGAGGAACTCGGGGTAGCCTTGGCCTCCTTTCGAGAGGCACTTGGCGATATTCCAGGATCGTCTCTTCGAGTGCGCTCCTCACCAAATCCAAATCCAGGGAGACTGTTCCCCAATCGCTTTCCGCACCACCCACATCCGGCAGGTTAGCAATTGGCTCCCTCCGTACTTCCCGTTCAGGGACTGGAGGGAGAACCTGCAAAGGTGGCTCTTCGTCTAGCGGGGGAACAGCCTCGCGTCGCAATTGTTCGAGTTCGGTAGTGCTAAAAAGTTCTGAGCGCTGTATGTACCGAACTCGATCCGCCAGGTTTTGTTCTGTGACGGTCAAATTGGGCTCCAGCCGCTGAAATTCGCGGAACATTGCTGCCCGATAACCCGTCCGCCCAGTTCTTGATCCTGAGGCCCTAAGGTAGGCCCGCATGGCATTTCTATTCATAGCAACTGCATGCGGCGCCTAGCTCCACCAGCGGCGGGCACCGACTGCTGGGACTGAGTTGCCCCAGTCCCAACCGATGCCAAGCCATCTGGTGGCTGAGGTGGTCGCGCAGACCGGCCAGGTGGTCGGGCCGGTCTGGGACGGCTGGGGGACCGCATGCTGCCACGTCCAGCCCCAGCTCCAGTCGCGCCCCAGCGATAACCCCTGGGGAGCGGCCCTATACGCTCATCGTCGTCTTGCATACCATTACGATGAGCAAAGATTCACCCGGGGTTTCACTCACTTGCCCCGGGGAGACCGTTATTGCTCTATTTTGCGCTGAGACCAGTTTGTAGACACGGTCAACACCTACAAACTCAAGCGCTCACTATTTGCATTGCTGGAATGGCAAGCTGGTAAACATTTCATCCTGCCATTCCAACAATGGGCGGTGGGGTCGTCACATCCCTACGCCTTTTTTTTATTATTATTATTTTGGGCATGACTTTTAGTTCCTCGCCTCTCCCATGGCCGAAAAAGAAAATATAAATTTTAAATGGGAGAGGCGGTACTCCCCCGACAAAAGCACAGTCGGTCGGGGTCAGGGAGTCAGGTTCAAGAACCGACGGACGATCCGAGCCGTATCGAGCAGCACCGCTTTCTGCATTTGTGCTGGAACCGACACGCCACAGAAATCCAACCGCCTCAAGTTGGTCGCGAGGCTGGTTGGAATTAACCCGTTCGCGGACAAAACAATTGGGATTATTTCTGTCGAAGTCACATGTCGGTGATCTCGTGAGCCAGATCGAGATATTTCCGACGCTTCTCGGTGTCGGCTTTCACGAGACCCTCGTCATGAGGGATAGTGACATCCACTAGAAATACCCTCGACTGCGACCGATCCCATACCACGATATCAGGCTTATTCGCTAGAATAGTCCTGTCCGTGATAACGGATCGGTCCCAATAGATTTTGGCTCGGTCGTTTTCTAGGATTGACTCCGGCAGATACTTGTAATACGGCAGCCTCTGTTGCAAGAGTCCGTATTTCAGAGCGAGCTCCTGATGCAGGATTTTGGCTGCTTGGTTGTGTCTGTGCAAGTACTCAGTGTTAGCAAGAGCCGAACAACCGGAAATAACATGCCTAAGTGACTCTCCGGGACGGCCACATGCTCGACAGATGTCTGTGGTACCGTCCTTTAGGATGTATTTCCGATAGTTCCGCGCCTTGATAACCTGGTCTTGTATTGCACAGACAAAACCTTCGGTTTCCCCAAAGAGGTCCCCGAAACGCAGCCAATGCAGGGAGGCTTTACGGTCCACGAAAGGTTCGTGAAGTACCTTGTAAAACCTCCCATGCAGCTCCTTCTCTTTCCATACGGACTCCCGATCAGAGGTGCTAAGTACCTCCGGGGTTCGCCAATCCTATGAGGCCAACGATAAGGGAGTCAGTCCTTTAACACTAGCGACCACCTCTCCCCGAATACTATCATCCGTCATCGTCAAAAAATAGTTTCTGAGGTTGCATACCTCGCGGTTGTGCATGGTTTTGGCACTCAAGAGGCCTCGACCACCACACTTCCGCGGGATATACAATCTCATAACCGACGACCTCGGATGATGCATTCGATGAGAGGTCATCGTCGTGCGGACTCGTCTGTCCAGAGCGTCTAGTTCGGACTGAGTCCATCTGAGCACGCCAAACGTGTACATCAGTACAGGCATGACCCAGGAGTTAATGGCTCGGATCTTATTAACGCCTGACAAGTAGCTATTAAGCACACTTTTCAGGCGTTCATAAAACTCCTCGCAAACACCCTGTTTCACGTCACGTCTGCCACCTTCACACCGATGGTTTGTGACATGCCCAGATACCGGTATGTTTCAGCCTCGGAGAGTGCCCTCAAATGATTGGTGCCGACATCGACACCATCAGAGTGCACGACATGCCCCTTCTCAACATGGATGACCGCACACTTATCGACCCCGAGCTCCATCTTGACGGAACCACTGAAATCGTTAGTGATCGTCAGTAGCTCCGCCAATCTGTCAGCCGTGGGGGCGTAAAGCTTCAGGTCATCCATGTAAAGGAGATGAGGCAAGCGTGGTCCGCCTCTCCGAAACTGAAAGCCCGTCCCCGAATTCTCCAAGAGTGTACTTAGAGGATTCAGGGCCAAGCAAAACCAAACTGGACTCAGGCAATCGCCCTGGAAAATCCCTCGCCTTATATCAATTTGGTCATCCGCATCCGTCATCCGCTGACCGTCTAAACTCAGGATCGTTCTCCAGCACCCCATACATTGCCCGAGGAAGTGTCGAACTGTACTATCAATTTTGTACAGCTCGAGGACCCTCATGAGCCATGTATGAGGTACCGAATCGAACGCCTTCCTGTAGTCTATCCAGCCAGCGGAGAAGTTCCGACGGTTGCGTTTGACCAGTTGGCCTACGACCGCGTCGATGAGGAGCAGCTCCTTGCTACCGCGACTACCGCCCCTACATCCGTTCTGAGCTCCAGATATCACATTGTTATCAACAATGTGTTGAGTAATCTTGGAGCTCAGAACGGATGTCAAGGTCTTGTAAATTGTACAAAGACAAGTGATGGGGCGGTATTGTGATGGATCCGCGGTAGCATCGCTCTTTGGAGCTAAATGAGTGACCCCAGTAGTTAAGAAGTTCGGGAGCGTCCCACTCTCGAGGGCGCTTTGGAACTGACGGGCGAGAGTAGCGTGACAGCGCGTGAACCCCTTCAACCAGTAATGGTGCAATCCGTCCGGCCCCGGACTTTTCCAGTTCGGAGCCTTACGGATCGCAGCCACCACATCCTCCTCGGATATGTTGACGGGGTTCATGGGCGCTATGGGCTCGCAAGCTCCCTCGACCGCCTCGAACCATCGGCCCTCTTCGTGATCAACAGGCAGCGACCAAAGCCCACGCCAAAAGGCAACCACGTCGGCTTTTTCCGGTCGCTGACCCGTCGAAACCACATCGGGACGCTCCAAAGTTCTGTAGAACTTCTTCTGGTCACTCATGAAGAGACGATTCTGTTGGTACCTCTTTACCCTTTCAGAATATCGCCTATTATTATTATTATTTCGGAAAACATTTTTGTTTCTCGCCTCTCCCATGGCCGAAAATGAAAATATAAATTTTAAATGGGAGAGGCGGTACTCCCCGACAAGAGCACAGTCGGTCGGGGTCAGGGAGTCAGGTTCAAGAACCGACGGACGATCCGAGCCGTATCGAGCAGCACCGCTTTCTGCATTTGTGCTGGAGCCGACACGCCACAGAAATCCAACCGCCTCAAGTTGGTCGCGAGACTGGTTGGAATCTACCCGTTCGCGGACAAAACATTTATTATTATTTTAGGCATGAATTTTAGTTCCTCGCCTCTCCCATGGCCGAAAATGAAAACATAAATTTTAAATGGGAGAGGCGGTACTCCCCAACAAAAGCACAGTGGGTCGGGGTCAGGGAGTCAGGTTCAAGAACCGACGGACGATCCGAGCCGTATCGAGCAGCACCGCTTTCTGCATTTGTGCTGGAACCGACACGCCACAGAAATCCAACCGCCTCAAGTTGGTCGCGAGGCTGGTTGGAATTAACCCGTTCGCGGACAAAACAATTGGGATTATTTCTGTCGAAGTCACACCCCACATGTCGGTGATCTCGTGGGCCAGATCGAGATATTTCCGACGCTTCTCGGTTTCGGCTTTCACGAGACCCTCGTCATGAGGGATAGTGACATCCACTAGAAATACCCTCGACTGCGACCGATCCCATACCACGATATCAGGCTTATTCGCTAGAATAGTCCTGTCCGTGATAACGGATCGGTCCCAATAGATTTTGGCACGGTCGTTTTCTAGGATTGGCTCCGGCAGATACTTGTAATACGGCAGCCTCTGTTGCAAGAGTCCGTATTTCAGAGCGAGCTCCTGATGCAGGATTTTGGCTGCTTGGTTGTGTCTGTGCAAGTACTCAGTGTTAGCAAGAGCCGAACAACCGGAAACAACATGCCTAAGTGACTCTCCGGGACGGCCACATGCTCGACAAACGTCTGTGGTACCGTCCTTTAGGATGTATTTCCGATAGTTCCGCGTCTTGATAACCTGGTCTTGTATTGCACAGACAAAACCTTCGGTTTCCCCAAAGAGGTCCCCGAAACGCAGCCAATGCAGGGAGGCTTTACGGTCCACGAAAGGTTCGTGAAGTACCTTGTAAAACCTCCCGTGCAGCTCCTTCTCTTTCCATACGGACTCCCGATCAGAAGTGCTAAGTACCTCCGGGGTTCGCCAATCCTGTAAGGCCAACGATAAGGGAGTCAGTCCTTTAACACTAGCGACCACCTCTCCCCGAATACTATCATCCGTCATCGTCAAAAAATAGTTTCTGAGGCTGCATACCTCGCGGTTGTGCATAGTTTTGGCACTCAAGAGGCCTCGACCACCAAACTTCCGCGGGATATACAATCTCATAACCGACGACCTCAGATGATGCATTCGATGAGAGGTCATCATCGTGCGGACTCGTCTGTCCAGAGCGTCGAGTTCGGTCTGAGTCCATCTGAGCACGCCAAATGTGTACATCAGTACAGGCATGACCCAGGAGTTAATGGCTCGGATCTTATTAACGCCTGACAAGTAGCTATTAAGCACACTTTTCAGGCGTTCACAAAACTCCTCGCAAACACCCTGTTTCACGTCTGCCACCTTCACACCGATGGTTTGTGACATGCCCAGATACCGGTATGTTTCAGCCTCGGAGAGTGCCCTCAAATGATTGGTGCCGACATCGACACCATCAGAGTGCACGACATGCCCCTTCTCAACATGGATGACCGCACACTTATCGACCCCGAGCTCCATCTTGACGGAACCACTGAAATCGTTAGTGATCGTCAGTAGCTCCGCCAATCTGTCAGCCGTGGGGGCGTAAAGCTTCAGGTCATCCATGTAAAGGAGATGAGGCAAGCGTGGTCCGCCTCTCCGAAACTGAAAGCCCGTCCCCGAATTCTCCAAGAGTGTACTTAGAGGATTCAGGGCCAAGCAAAACCAAACTGGACTCAGGCAATCGCCCTGGAAAATCCCTCGCCTTATATCAATTTGGTCATCCGCATCCGTCATCCGCTGACCGTCTAAACTCAGGATCGTTCTCCAGCACCCCATACATTGCCCGAGGAAGTGTCGAACTGTACTATCAATTTTGTACAGCTCGAGGACCCTCATGAGCCATGTATGAGGTACCGAATCGAACGCCTTCCTGTAGTCTATCCAGCCAGCGGAGAAGTTCCGACGGTTGCGTTTGACCAGTTGGCCTACGACCGCGTCGATGAGGAGCAGCTCCTTGCTACCGTGACTACCGCCCCTACATCCGTTCTGAGCTCCAGATATCACATTGTTATCAACAATGTGTTGAGTAATCTTGGAGCTCCGAACGGATGTCAAGGTCTTGTAAATTGTGCAAAGACAAGTAATGGGGCGGTATTGTGATGGATCCGCGGTAGCATCGCTCTTTGGAGCTAAATGAGTGACCCCAGTAGTTAAGAAGTTCGGGAGCGTCCCACTCTCGAGGGCGCGTTGGAACTGACGGGCGAGAGTAGCGTGACAGCGCGTGAACCCCTTCAACTTCAACTTCATATTATTATTATTATTTCGGAAAACATTTTTGTTTCTCGCCTCTCCCATGGCCGAAAATGAAAATATAAATTTTAAATGGGAGAGGCGGTACTCCCCGACAAGAGCACAGTCGGTCGGGGTCAGGGAGTCAGGTTCAAGAACCGACGGACGATCCGAGCCGTATCGAGCAGCACCGCTTTCTGCATTTGTGCTGGAACCGACACGCCACAGAAATCCAACCGCCTCAAGTTGGTCGCGAGACTGGTTGGAATTAACCCGTTCGCGGACAAAACAATTGGGATTATTTCTGTCGAAGTCACACCCCACATGTCGGTGATCTCGTGAGCCAGATCGAGATATTTCCGACGCTTCTCGGTTTCGGCTTTCACGAGACCCTCGTCATGAGGGATAGTGACATCCACTAGAAACACCCTCAACTGCGACCGATCCCATACCACGATATCCGGCTTATTCGCTAGAATAGTCCTGTCCGTGATAACAGATCGGTCCCAATAGATTTTGGCACGGTCGTTTTCTAGGCTCCGGCAGATACTTGTAATACGGCAGCCTCTGTTGCAAGAGTCCGTATTTTAGAGCGAGCTCCTGATGCAGGATTTTGGCTGCTTGGTTGTGCCTGTGCAAGTACTCAGTGTTAGCAAGAGCCGAACAACCGGAAATAACATGCCTAAGTGACTCTCCGGGACGGCCACATGCTCGACAGATGTCTGTGGTACCGTCCTTTAGGATGTATTTCCGATAGTTCCGCGTCTTGATAACCTGGTCCTGTATTGCACAGACAAAACCTTCGGTTTCCCCAAAGAGGTCCCCGAAACGCAGCCAATGCAGGGAGGCTTTACGGTCCACGAAAGGTTCGTGAAGTACCTTGTAAAATTATTATTATTATTATTATAAGTTATAACGCTTATAAATTTTTTTTGGAAATCATAACTTAAGCAGCTATAAAAATGTACGTTAATTCAACTTTCAATTGAAGTACCAGGAACGCATAAACTACAAGTTGTTATGACTAATAAACTTGAAAATCTGTACAAATATTTTTCCGATGCTTAATTTATCTTACCTATTTTTGTGTCTTCTGTCTCTATTTCCAGAGGTAGACGTGATATTTTTCATGAATCAGGTTATTAATAGGGTTGTTGTGGTCGGTTTGCTTTTTTGCGTAGGTCTCCCATAAGGTTGACCGACGACTTCGTCGTGATAAAATTTTTTGGGCAACACAGAACCGTTTTTTATGGAGATCTTTCGGAAAAGCCTTTCTCCACCAGTGGACATCTGTTGGTTGATTCTTCGTTCTGATTATTCTATAATTCTGATTTTGATAAACTCCGACCGATAATTTTGTATAAAACCAATAAGCTTTTTTATTTATGCTGCTTTTATGTTTATGCTACCCTGGTACTTTAACTACAAAAAATGACAAAATATATACTATAAATACATAGTTATTTTACCTTTTGGGGACTGTATTTTGGCGGAAAATATATTACAACGACAAACCCATTCCCATGTATATTGAAAATTATTTAGTTCATGGCAAATACACCTCAACAAAATATAATGTGACAGGAAATCAGCTAAAAAAAATATTCGATTTTAAATCATACATTCAATTTCACAAAGGAGGTATGTCTATTAATCTTATTTGGTCTACATAAAAGTTGGAACATTTAGAGGTACCAAAAAGTTTTGATTGGTTAGTAAGACCACTGGGAATTATTTTCCCAATAGACTTACTAGTAAGACTAATGGGCCAAAAAATCCCAATAGTCCTACTGGTAAGACTACCGAGTAAGACTACAGGGAATAGCCGGAATTTGAATTCAATTTTACTTGGCACTGAAAAAACGAGTTTGATGTTAATTTTTCACGCCCTAACTACTAAACGGATTAAGATGGATTTTTATACACGTGTAGTTTTTATCCTGTTGGTTGGGTTCCGTACTGTAAAATCAAAAAGGTATTTTTTATGACTACTTTGCGATTTACCAGTTCTTCTGTAACGAGGTTGAAAGTCATGAACACTGTTAGACGATAGATGATAACCATTTTTAGCAGCAACAAAAAAGACAGAGTGATGCTTCTGCAATGACAATTAAAGACATTATATTCATCAATATCAATCAATATGTGGGCGTGCCACACTACACCTCCCCCTTTTGAAAACAAAAATATAAAAGTTATTATTTTATATTTAGATAACATATTTTTCTATATATTAAACTTAAAACTATAATTTAATTAAAATCTAATAGTCAAATCCGGGAAATATTGAAACAAATCGTTGGTCAAACAATTTGCCGCGTAATTGCAATTAAGTAAATTTTTAAAGACATTTCATAGTACTGTTACCACATATAATTTTTTATTCATTCCCTTTCACAATAGTTATTAACTTTATTATATTTCATTCATTTTATATAGTATTCTCTCTTATATTTTCATCATATAATTAAAAATAGCTGTGGACAACCATGCTTCCATCTCAAGTTATATATTTATTATTGTTTATCTCTTTTCAAGGTACACAAACTACTTCAATGGGTCAGCCGCCCTTTTACATATTCTTAGGTACAAATTTTTATTTTTTTAACATCATATGCGCATTTATATACTTATTCTACAATCTCTCTCTTTTAACACTTCTTTGGTATCTAATTTTCTTCACGAAGGGTATTCAACCGCGTCATGATCAGCTTTGTACCTTGGTGTACCTTGTATGACTTTATATTCTACTTTCGAAAACCTTTCATTATTCTACAATCAATTTTTAGTTGTCAATTGGTAAATAATCGAAACAACATCTGAGTGATCTAGTCAAATGTACATCAAAAACTTATCAATTGAAACTACCTTTCTATAAACTACATTTCATTAACCTTCAAATCCATCATACTAACTTTGACAAAATTCCATTACCTTTTTAAATCATAACAATCACATCACGTTACCATCTCAATCATACCACACACAGCGATGACTTCATAGAATTCTTCACGCCATATATGTATGCAACACTATCTCTTCCATCGCCCCATACCAAAACATACGCAAATATCAGCCTAGCAACATACATAATTTTAACAATATTCTTATATTCATCATTTTATAAACTTTTTGCTTGAATCCATTAATAAACTATTTAATCAATCCGTCTTTACTCTCAGATTTTCTTTATTTTTTACCATCAGAATACATAGTTTCTTTTTCTTATTTAATTGGTTACTTAGTTCTCATTATGCTTTATATAAACTTAATTATTTTAAAAAAGAATCGTACATGTAATATACCAGACATAATCGTTTTATTTAGTAAGTAGCTACATAGTTCACATTTTGTGTGTCACAAAGTATACCGTGTAAAGATTCATCCTACTTATATAAGTATACCAATTAAATGTTAACCTAAATTTTAATTAAATCGGTAAATATATTTAAATATAATTTAATGTTTTTTTTTTTTTGACATGAATTCCTCATGTGGGGATTATTACTCATAAATAAAAGATGTTATTAAAGGAAAGAAAAATTTTGACATGAGGAATTCATGTCAAAAAAAAAGACATTAAATTATGTGATAGTTAGGCGTTTCCAACATTTGCATTCTATCTGAAAAGGTAGACAAGTGGCCGTCCGAATTAGTTAAAATTCGGAGGTAGGAAACGCAAACACTACTTGAACGTGTAAAAATGAAACAAAGGATAGAGAAATTTCGCGCTGGATGCCAACTGACACTGTAGCTCAGTTGGCAGAGCGACGGGGGCGTATACCCGAAGGTCGCGGGTTCGAACCCCGCCAGTGTCGAAATTTTTCTTTCCTTTAATAACATCTTTTATTTATGAGTATATTTAAATATGTTTACTATAAAATATTAACCTAAAACCACAAAAATAAGGAGCACTAAATTTAACGTTGTTATGATAACGTTTCATTATTCCTATTTTATATGTAACACTAGCTAGTCATTTCCAGTCACTCAGTACACAAGTCTTATTATAATTATGCACAGTACCACTGATAGTCATTTCCAGTCACTCAGCATTGTCAAATATTCGCACATAATATTTTCAAGGTTTTACGTCCTCAGATCACTCAATGGAAAACAAGCTGGTCCCATTTTTAGATCCTGTGTATGTAAGTTTCTGTTAAAGCATAGAATCGTGAGGTTTAGCTATTTTTGTAACATTCTTCTAATTTAAATGATCCAGTTCGAATTATTCTTTTGTCTATCTTATAAAATTGTATTTCTTTGTTTATAAACACTTATATTGCACCAGTTGGCACTGAACTAAAAATAAAATTCTTGTTCCCGTGTGCAGCGCAGCCACTAGGCCATCCTGGCAGGGTCGCCATGCAATGACGGAATTAAAGACGTGTTTGTTGTTTGGATATATGTTTATTACTGACTAAAGACGTAAGACTAACATACAATGTATGGAGGGAATATGTGTGCGTGCCACACTACACTTCAACAATTAATAAAGAAAATAAAATAAATGTTTGACAAAGCGTTGTATTTTGTCCGCTTGATGTCGATATTAGCAATAGATAGAGGTTTTAAACATGACATTTACAAAGTAAACTAAGCTATTTATTTAAATACATACACATACTCACGGCTATAAATCCCTTGAAGGGGTAGCCAGAGTCCGGGAATTAGAAATTCCTCAGCCACTTTTGAAAGTTGCCTGGGGAAAAAATGATGAAATAAAGGTTTTTGGTGATGGGTCTCCAAACACATCGCCCAAAAATTCCTTAAAAGCCCCAATACCGTTAGTCGCCTCTTACGTACACCCACCGGAAGAAATGGGGTAGTGTTATTCTATGTCGCTACACAGCAAAACTTCTTAAAAAAGACGAAAACATATACTCACGGCTATAAACCCCCAGAAGGGATAGCCAGAGGTCCTGATTTAAAAAGGCCCAACGCTCCAACTCACCTTCTACAAGCACTCACGGAGAGAAATGAGTTTGAATGATGGAAGCATACAAGAAAAAAAAAACATATTATAATAAAAATATGGGAGGGTTTCATACGTACACGATTTATTTGCCTTTTTACATGAATATATAAAAATGGGCGCCTATCTAGATTGATAAGCAGTCCCGTCAAGGGCCTACCACACGCTCATGCTTTACAACTGTTTTGTTTGCGCAAGCCGGCTTGTAGAATGAACACAAAGCGTGTAGTTGGTAAAACTGTTGCATGCATTTCCATGCGCAAGGTCTAAAGCTTGGCTTGATGATTGTATGACATCTTTGAAATTCATAATGCCCAGTCGTACTTGTGTGGTTGGGCGTTCAGTGGTCAAGCCACCCAACTTCATTCGAGCTGAGTGGAGTATTGTGCACAGCCAATTTATGTGCATACAGCAGACTACTTATTACTATTATCTCATCATCAATTTATGAAATTATTCTAACAGAAATAAAAGTAACGACGCGTATGAAAAAAATATAAATCAGCATCATGCACAGCCATTCGGGCCTTTTCGGACACCGATTGACTAGACATGAGACTATCCAGTGCTCCATTTACCGCATTACCCTTTTTTACTCTTCTTTCAATGTCTTCATCACACTTTCCATCCCTAGTGAACAAACTTCCCAGATATACGATATTTTACTCGAAATTGATTGACAGTTCCTGTTTTAAATTATGAAATGCACCAAAAAATATCCATATAAATTTATAAAATCATAAATTTATTACAAAATATGCTTGATCCCTAGACACTTTTGATGTGTGTAGTTTGAGCCGTGTGGTAGCCTCGTCAGTGTTCAGTCTTTTCGGGCGATTTGCATGCGCAAGCAAAACTGTGGTCAAGCATGAGCGTGTGGTACGGCCTTATAAAAGTTATGGTGCAAGAGATAAAGTGTATCTAATATATCTATGAGATGAACACACATGCTACATATAAGGGAAATACATGCCTTTTCTAAAAATTTCACTGCCGAGTTTTCCTCAAACTGTTTTTACATAACAATACCTGTCTCAACAATGATGTAAATTAATCAAAGTAAGGAATCTCGAATAATTTTTCACGCTACATTGTAACTATTGTAAGGGAAAAGGGTCGAGGGCTACGTGCCTGACTTGAATCGCAAAACAAAAGGAATGAAACTGACACGAGCTTTCAGTTAGGTCCTTAAATGTCATTGAAGTTTGTTTTTTTTTTCATTTGAATATCCTGCACTACTAAAGAGTCTGGGTGATTAATCCTAATAATATTATTAATGTGAAAGTTTAGATGTTTGGATGTTTGTGTGTTTGAGGCAAAAAGGGTCCTAAAGTACATAATATACCAATTTATAACATAGGATACTTTTTATCCCGGTAAAATTTGACCAATAAAATTCCTTTTACAAACGTTATAAATATTTAAAATACATATAGTAGTATATGTATATATTTGTATGTATGTTCTCTAAATTAGTATGTTTATATATGTGAGATAATATAAGTATGTGTATATATTACAGTAAGTATTTAATATGTTTTTTTAAGTGGCCATTGCATTGTATGAGATCAGTGATATCATTTTCAAATTTGTTTGCGTGAATTGTGTTATATTCTATATTGTATGCTGTAGGGTTATTTATTTAGGTGTCATTGTCACAAATATAGGACTGACTGAAAATCAGTGTTATGAGGTAAAACTCATAACAATATACTGAGTCAGAAACCTTTTCGTTGCTGTGCATAGTTTTTAATTTATGTTTTTTTATGTTTTAAGATTTTTAAGTTTTGTTTTTATGTGTTCTTTGTATTATGTTTTTTTTTATGTAGCAGTAATTTAATTTGCAGCAGCGAATAAACATTTTCTTTTCTTTTCTTTTTTTCTTTTTTCTAAAATATTCACGCCTGATTGAACTAGGCGTACCGGAAAAAACGCCTTACGCTTTGTCATAAGCGAATTTGACAGTTCGAAGTCTGTCGGGTCAGCTAGTAAAATATGTTATGATATGTTCAGAACATACATATACTCACGGCTATAAATCCCTGGAAGGGGTAGCCAGAGCTAAGGAATTAGAAATAATTCCTCAGCCACTTTTGGAAATGTGAGTGGGGGAAAGATAGTAAAAATAAAGGTTGTAGGTGATAGGTCTCCAACCGCATCGCCCAACAATCCCTTAAAGGCCCCAATACCTTTAGCCGCCTCTTACGTACACCCACCGGAAGAAATGGGTAGTGCTATTCTAAGCCGACACTACACAGCAGATGTTCAAAAGTTAAAAATAAACTTAATTTCTATCATTTTATGAACAAATCTATATGTCCATGGACTCTCCCGTTGCTTGGAAAGGTGGCAAAGAAAATAGCTACGAGAAGCATCCGACTTCTCCTTTTACTATTTTTTAAAAAAAAAAACATTTAATTATGCTTATTAAATTGCATATTCATAATATTTTCTTTTTTAAAAAAATCTATAAGACTAAAACAAACGCTAGTTTGATATAAATTGTCGATCACAAAAACCATTTACTTAACGTGGAGGAAGTGTATAAATTTGTATCCAGTAATTATTATATATATTATTTAGTATTTGTAAATAGGTAATTTTGTATCCAGCTTAAGTTTACATTTTTGAACTCAAACTTTGGTAGGCTTTTGTTGTTTGTTTTCATTTCTGAAATGATACGATTTAAGTAAGATTGCACCAAGCGGTGACGCAGAAATATGTCTTCAAGGAATTAATTTTGTGAATAATATTTATTAACTTTTGAACTTTGGAGACGAAGTAAAAGAGTGTTTTAAGAAAAAACAACATTCATGGTCACTGTAAAGCTAATGTAAGCAGTGTTTTTTATCTCAGCGGTCACACTATTTGTGTAAAAGTATTAACAGAAAATTCCCGAAACATAACATGCAATTTATTTACTCGAGTTATAATAATTAATCAGAATCGCATCATTTACGACTTAACGGAGCGAGATGTTGTCTCTACGAAATAAGCGATATAAAAGAAACGACGGATATTTTTTCAGGGAAGTGTGGCAAAGGACGCGGACGTGTTGTGAGGAAAGTGCTGCAAGCGATAAATTGGTACTTTTGTGACGATTCCGTATGCCTCACTTGGCACTCAACAGATGGTGGTTGTTGAAATCAGATGTGCAGAAATTTATATGGATCCTACAGACATATAACAGTTTCCATTTCACACACATGTCACATATGCGTAACGGTTTTTGCACAGCATATTAATTGCACATTTTCACAGTTTTGCTTAAGCTCTGTAACATATCTTCGTACAGAGCATATTTCTCACACTTTCTTGTTTCTTTGTGTTAGTTATTATTATTTTCTATTATTATACTATTATTATTTTCTTTTGTAGTCTAACAATTTTAAAATTAAGTAAAGTGTACAATTTTATTACTAAGATCTCTTTTTGTAAACAATTAATAAGTAATCTTTTTTTGGTAGTTTTTGTTTTACCGATCCCTGCGATACAGGCTCCGCGTAGTGCAAGGATCATCATAAACTGTTTTTTTTTCTTGTTAAGTGGATGGGCTCAAACATGTTCACACAGCTAGACAGCGGCGGGCGGCACAACTACGCATCCTGAGACTACATTCCTGATCGATTAAAGGTTTCAAATATTTGTAATAATTAAATAAATATAATAATGACAGTCTATTGGCATACTTGCTTTGGATTACTTGGCTTTGGATTCGAAAAATATGAACGATCTTAATATAACCGTTAATTATTAATTATTAATTTTAATTCTTATTTGTTAATTTATTATATACATGATTTGGCTTATGCAAAATTGAAATATATTAAAAATATTATTTTCTTTTCAGTTGGTTTTTTCTAGGTTCTTTTTATACATAAATAATAACAATATAGTATGGAGTAGGATTTATTTTTACTGTTTTGTTTTTAATTTTTTTCATGTCCTTCTTTGATGGACAACAAAAATATATTTATTTCTTTATTTCTTAATATAATGATCTGTTCATAGAAGTAGTTGACTTCAGCCTAATTAGTATTTTGGGTACTTTTGTGAAGACATGATAGAATACAAAAAAATCGCGAGTATCTTATTTGAGTAGTGAGATAAATAACATAATACTACTCAAATCTCATTACAAATATTCAATGACATTCACATGATGTATGTCATTAAATTTTCATATTTAGTCGAACCGCTGAAGGTCTCTGTCATTCTCCTATAGCTAAGAACCTTCTCCAAATTATAAGTAAAAGTAACACTTTACAAAAAGTAATCATTCGAATCAGTTTAGCCGTTTTCGAATTAAGTTCTTAGCAATACATTTAGCTATCATTTTTTATAATAAAGATTGTTTGTACTCTCGTATATAGCTATATATTTGATAAGAAGATTGAGAGAAGATTGAAATCACTCTTTAAGGGCCAGTTTTTTGATCCGTGGTTAACTCAACAATTTGTTAAAAATCGTAACTATTAGTTAGACATCAGCAAAATGCATTTTTTGACCCGTGGTTAGAGTAACTAATGGTCAAATATCGAACCAAAATGGATTTACGATTTAACTACTGGTTAGTCATTTAACTATAGTCAATGTAACAAATGGTTATATTTTTAACTCCGGGTCAAAAAACTGGCCCTAAGATAACACGGGGTGGAGGGATTAAATAATATTGTATAAAGAAGTGTCAAGGTTTGTGCGTGTCGGTGTAGACGAAGGAGAAGCCACTTAGTTTTTAACGATATTCGGACACGTGATCGTATTTACGCAAACCAAACATAAATCGGATGCAAAGGTTTTGAAGGCACTCCAGTTTGTTGAGTTGCTTGCTGAAGCAAACATCTTCCGACTCACCGTATCTAATTGTGGAACCCAGCACAATGTACTATCGATTATTATTGAACCTAAATTTCTAACTGTACGGCATTGCTATTCCGCCAAATAGCACAGGTGACAGTGATTCAAAGTTAATCTTCGAAATCAAAGGAGAACTACCTACTATAATTATTTGGGTTTTGCTGGGATTGACCTGCAGCCCATACCACTGACTCCATTTTATAATGCATTCTAAATCAGTATTGATAAAACTTTAGATAAATTTAATGTATATAAATTTGTTTGTGTGTAGATTTGAAGATCATGTGCAAGATACACCAAAAAGCTCGAAAATCGGCCCGCCCAAACAGTGCTCATTTACATTTGTTTGTGTATAATTTTAATTTGGATATCAGTGTAAATATCGAGAAAGGCCACCCGCAATACAGGTTTTACCTAGTGCAGGGGCCATTGGAAAAATCGCTATGTAACTCAAAATGCGCAATAAACATTTTTTTTTTTTTTTAATTTTTTTTTTTAATATAGTAAGCACTGTTTCACTGACAGTTGCTAGCTAGATCTTGTAATAAATAATAGGTCTTAAGAATATGCGGTAAAATCGATAAATAAATATTTATTTGTCTAACAGTCTTGTCATTCTCGCTGTCCACTTTTGTGTGTTGAATTAGTATGGAGTGCGGCATCTTTGGTATATATGATCGAAGATCATCTGCATGAAGGTGGTAAGAAGAAGAGAGTCGACGAGAAATAATGTTGATAAAGATTGCTAGTTCACTTAAGTACCTACCCACCCTTTAAATAAGATACCTTGCAATGCAAAAGTGAAGATGAGAACTATGGAAACTCAAACAGAAGTATGGAACTAATAAAAACTTATCAAAGTATCACATTCTATGAGATATACATGTTATAGCTACCAAAGGACTTAATAATAAGACAACACTATACTACTGCAAACATCTTCATTGGTTTCCATTTCCTCGACGAACGTACTGGCCTGGCTGGTATTTTCTGGAGCTTGCGCTGTAAACTAGAAACGCTAACAGCAAAGTTACTTGGAGCAGCGGGTACTAAGCCGCTATGGATGTTGGCCAACTTAGGTATAGCCCTGATTCGATGCCGTGTCCCATCCGACGCCGAGATAAACACCAAGCCATCTCTATATACGTTTTGAAATTTATGGAGCTACAACCATAAGAACATCCAAATATATAAACATTCACATTCATTAAAATAATAGGATGTATATTTTATGTCAAATCGCAAACATATAAATAAATGAATATATCCATACACGCAGTCCCTTTAGATTGCCAATATAAATGCGTCTGCAATTTCCTGTGAAGTAACATTTGCGCCGAAAACGTCAGAGGCATTTCAGTTTTGGTAATTTATGACCCCCATCTTCTTTGTGTCCCTATTGATGCGATTAAAATAAATTATATTTAGACAAATGTTACTGTCCCATTATATCGTTTTGTGACGAACTTATTCATTGGTAATCATATTTTTTTAACTTACCAGCTCGGCAGTTTTACTCGTTCAGCTCTATGCAGACGACTCAGATTTGGTCAGAATACTGAAGCGAGTTCAAGGATGGCAGAACCCCAGATATATACTCAAATAATTTCCAGAACCCTTACTATTGGTATTGAAATATTAATATTCGAAGAGTACTATAATGATGAATAAACAAGATAATGGTTATAAAATTTAGATTTAAAACATTTTTGCTATTTGAAATTTCTTTTTGATGCGAAAACACAGTGCAAAAGCTTCGACGATTACATAAATTAACATGTCAAAAACAGCAGCCGGAAATCTGGCGTGGATTGTGTGAGTTTCCTTTAACTCACACTCTACTCGGGCTCCTCAAATCATGCACTGGCAAAGGGTTTTCATACATGTAAATAAGGAAATTTTTTCCAGGATTTAAAAGCTTTATAATTTTATTATCGGTCAGTGAATTAGGCTATATTTAGTTTTAAAAAACTAGGATTTCTTACCAAAACACCTATAATATTTAAAAAAATACCAAATAACTTTTTTTAATCGCAAACGTTGTAAAAACTATTGAAGATATAACAAAATGATGTATTACAGTTTTCGAGAACTTATAATTATTTACAACAAACGTCCGGACATCATATCTCTATCCATTATAGTTTTAAAACAAAAAGCGATTTTTTTGATATTAAAAATAATAATTTAAATGCCAAGGCTCTTTGTTTGTTCCTTAAAGTTAATCCTTTTCTAAATAAATTATTTTTACTAATAAATAAAGGAAAGAAAAATTTCGACACCGGCGGGGATCGAACCGAAATCCGAAGTCGAAATTTTTCTTTCCTTTATTGATCCTTTATTTATTAGTAATAATCCCTACATGAAAAATGAAGTTAAAATAAAGTTTAAATTTAATTCCCTAAATGAAGTTTTATCCTGCTTGAGCAGTTCTGATGCTATAGCCATACGAAACGCAAAAAACATTTTGGAAAAACAAAATTTAGAAAATGATTTAAAATATAGTGAAGAAAATTACTCTATTATACTACTAGCCCTAAAAGAGTTACAGAAACAAAATTTATCTCTAGCTGATTCACTTTTAGTATTTGATCAAGTAAGGGCTATGCTTAACGAGTGCAATCAGTTATGGAACGAAATCCAGATTTAGATACAATTAGAGAATACAGCGAGAGTATTGAAAAAAGCGTAGCAAATAATCAAAACTTTATTTCAAATTCGCTCCATTGACATCTACAGATGTTGAACGATCATTTTCCACTTACAAATGGATCTTAGATGTTAAAAGAAATAGCTTAAAGTTAGAAAATATTGAAAAAAATATAGTTATTTATTTTAATTGTAGAGACAGAAAATCAAAATGTAGAACTTGTAACCGATGAGGATTAAAAATAATTATTTTTAATAAAACAACTGTAATAATGATTATTTGTATTAACAATAAACAATTTTGTTTGCTTACATATGGTTTATGATTTTATTACTCTATTTACCAAATTTTTGGAAACTCCGGTACATTCCGGAAGAAATGCATGTCCATGTTATGATATCATGACGCAAGTATCTAAAATCAATATACCTACTCCGACCACTGGTAATAAGCTTTCGAATTAAGACTCCGTTATATTATATCTTTGTTTTGTTTTTTCTGTTAGAATCAGAATGTCATAATGTATTTTATTGTAAAATTTTACACAATATGCACTTTTCAATTGAAACTTTATTATTATCTCTAGGGCTTTGAGTTTGTCTGTCACTGTTTTTCACAAGTTCCGTATCCAAAGGTAAAACCGGACCTGAATGGGAACAAATACAAAAAAATAAAATTAATAAGGGTCTTTTCCTACTGTTTTGCTCAATATTAAAACTTATCCACCTAACGTGTATTTCAGTCACACTACCACCTAAAGACGGTCATGGTGACCGCTTTCAAAGTTAAATATAAATAAATATAGTTGCAAATAAAAACATTGTATTATTTTTTAATGTATTATGTTTAATATGTTATGTTAAAACAAAAGTAATTCGGTAGTAATAATCATTAAGTTAAATACAATATACAACAAAAGGTAGGAACTCTTATAAAATTTGATCTACATAAGAATAATCAGTTTAATTTTTGAAAATTCTCATTTTTTTATAAACTTAGAAGTATAAAGTCTAATATTTAGTAATTTATGGCCCAATAGCATATCTGTCTTATCTTTTGGTGCAGCTTGAAGTAGGTCCTAATGGAAGCACTTTTGCTCGTTATACCCTTTACGAGAGGTAAAATTGCAGGGCGTCTATCGACAGTAGGTGGTTTATCGGAGGAGCGAGCGAAGACGTTGGAAATATCAATAGTTGTTTTAATTGTAATGTACAATCGTGAAAGTCTTAGATAGCTATCAAGTTTTCCAAAACAAACTTATGTTCCTACAAAATTTATTGGCTAAGAAGAAAGAACATGGTGTAGTAAATCGTAACTGAGGATTTGCATATTCGCATAAAGAGTTTGGTAATCAAAGGGTAACTTCATGTTTTTTTTTATATAACCTCTTGCCATATTTTTCGTCTATCGAGCAACCCACGCTTTTTCATAATCATATTGGGAATTATCAAAAGCGTGCTTTTTAAACTTTATTTATTTTTAACTTTTTAGAACTGACTCATTTGAAATTATTTTATCCTGGTGACCCTTATCAAAATACTGGAATGAACCTATAAAATTATTATATTGTTCTTGATTCTCGATAAGTGTACATTTTTTTTTATTAAATCGGTCCAAGATAAGTCGGGCACATACATACATATAGGTGAAGCTTATATAAGCTTGTTTAAAAGGCAATAATTAAATTTTATAACATTTTATTATAATTTTTGGTGGAAATAAGCGTATCACAGGGAAAATTTTAAAAGTTCTGTAATAATATGCATATGTTCTGTATGGTTTGGATATAATATATCGAAAATGAATTCAAACTGATAACAAGAAACTGAGGTTCACTGAAGTATTGTGTGTTTTTCGCAGTAAAGCGTTGTTGTAGTGAAAACGAAATCACTCACACTAAACAAACCAAGATAAAATTCTTCCTTCTCGAAAGTCTGAGTAGTTTATATTTCACGGGAATGAGCACTATTATTCAATTCCTTTTGTTTGTTTGCATCTGTAAAAAACATTACTATAAGGATAATATAATAATGTAGATTCATAACATTAATAAATGTCGTAGTATCTGTAATGTAATATCTTACTAGTTCAAGCTGAACTAATTTTTATTGTGATAATTTATTTAAATAACATCTGAGTGTCTCTTTATTTGAAGCAATAAAAATGTATTTATAATAATTAAATAAATACCAACATCTTTACCCACATTTATGACACAATAGTCGGGTCAATTTAGATCAAAAAACAAGGATAAGGTTACATTAGTTCCCATCCATCAGAAAGTTGGTAGTAAATAACATACATATACTCACGGCTATAATTCCCTAAAAGGGGTAGCCAGTTTTGGAAGTTGAGTGGGGAAAAGATGGTAAAATAAAGGTTTTTGGTAATTGGCCCAAATACCCTTAGTAGCTTCTTACGACACCCGTGGGTAGAAAGGGGTAGCGACATTCTAAGCCGGCACTACACGGCAATATAAGATATATAATTCAAAATATAATTATAAATAAATCCTAAAAAGTTCCTATCATTCCCGTGCGTACATTTTTTTGTTATTCAAAGTCTTATGTCAGAAAAATGGGTTTTTCGCGATTATCTTTAAAACGGTATCAATCAACGGAAATCATAAAATTTTCTATCGAAAAGGTATCAATATTAACATATCTTCCTAACAGCTACCGCATCCGAGATAAAACGATTGAAAAAGTTGTTAGCGTCATTTAAAGCGTACACTTAATGGTAGACAGAGTTTTGTAGCAAGTTAAAGTGAAGAAAAGGATTATCATTCGTTTCTTTGTTCCCCGTTGTGTAATACGCGCTTAATACCAAACTACATAACTATACTCGTGCGATGGTTCAGCAAGTCTAGAGTCGAGGTTACCACTGTTTTTGAAGAATGTAAATAGTTGTTTATTATTGTTAACTTTAATATCCTTTATATGAACTGAAGTTTGAAGAGAAAAACAGTATATGTGAGAAGAATATTGATTTAAGGGAAGCAAGAGAGCTTTGGTAAGATCGTGCCCTGTGGCGGTCGATAGCAATGTCTCCAACTTTTTCTTTCAAAATTACAGTGATGCTAGTCTAAAAATACGCTAGATTGTAGAATACTACGGTAGTCAAGAACAGTAAAAAAAAGGTAAAAATACGGTAACTTTGAAACTAGTCAGATAGAAAGTAATAAAGGTAGTAAAGAGTGAACAAAACACCAACCAACGCACTGTACGCAAAGTAGTAAGGTTTATGGACGGTAGTATGGCTTAGTTTAATTATCATGTAGTTAAAGCGAAAATCATACAAAGTTATGAACTTTGAAATTTGGTATCATAGCCTTGTCTATGAACAGCACCCGAGCAAGATGAAACTTGGGGAAACCCCTATTTCCCGGCCGCTTACTGAATTTCTGACGGAAAAGAGATGGCGCTATGCTAGGCCAAGCGAGATGCGCTCTATCTCTTTTCCGTAGTAAGTTTTTTCGGTCAGTGTGTGGCGGGGCAATCCCAATAGAAATAGGAATTACCCATTCCCATGGAAGTATTATTTAAACAGGAACGCGCGCTGGCGACCTAAAGTGTCCTGAAAAAGGATGGCTAACTAGCTAACTGTGTCTCGTTTTATGTAGGGTGACCATCTGTTGGTGTTTTAATAAGAGTTCCTCTAAAGGATACAAAAACACTTATATTTACATATTTTGAATGTTTTTGTTCATGAAAACCTCATGTGGGGACCTAATGCACTCGCAGCCTTTGACACGGTAGCTCAATTGGCAGAGCGACGGGGGCGTATACCCGAGGTCGCGGGTTCGATCCCCACCTGTGTCGAAATTTTTCTTTCCTTTATTTATTAGTTATATTTACGTACATACATTATAAAAAATATATTATAAAAACACTTATATTTACATATATACATTGTTTTTGGTAAATCAACGTGTTTTTTATACATATGTATTCTTAATTAATAGATTATAAAAGAATGGGTAGCCAGTGCTTGAGAATTAAAATTTCCTCAGCCACTATTTGAGCAAAACCAAATTCAAATCGTTTAATGCATTCATGTGGTAAAGTTCGAGATGATACAGGTTATTTTATTTATTGTTCCATAACATGAACCCATATTTATCACTATTCAATGATAAAAGCTCCAAAACACTCAAACAGATGATAAATTGTGGACACCACATTTATCTTGTTTCGATGGGGATACCCGTGACAAATATTAATATCCCTTTTGCCAAACTTAACCAATTATTTATCTAAAAATCGATAGGCGACAATAATAATTAAAATAAAATACAAAAAAGGAACAGTTTATAACCTGCTTTTTATAAAATACTCCCTATAAATAAGTTTAATTTGTTTTTGTTTGAACTTAATCTCGACTGGCAACCGTGCGAGCGGGACACACTTCTCTCTCATACGGCTCTCATTCTAGGACGTTTCTCTGCTTGACAGTCTTTAAAAGATAATTAACTTTATTGCATGGTAATAAATTGCATTTTTGTTTACCATATTTTTGTGAGTACTCTCTCCTGTTTAGTTAGTAGCTTCATGCCCATTCCCTATTGTAGTATTGCCATAATAAATAAGAGTAATTTTTTGATGCCATCTAAGCCTTTTTGACAGCAGAGTAAATTTTGTCATTGAACTTCTGGCTTAAGTTACATTTGCGTTTAATATTTAATAAACATAATATTTACGAAGTACAAAAAAAAATAATGTTCTCTGGAGTCTGGCTAGTTTCTTGTCTTGCTTGGTTGTGCTTGAAAAGTTTGTTATTAGTTTTTTTCTACTATATTTTTTCCTTTATACTACAGACAGACGCCTGCCTTTATGAGTTGAGAAAAAGGTTTTGAATTAAATGTTTTCATTCACTAGTTTCAGATGTGTTTGTATATTTGTTATTTTCATAATTCTATACGAGTGGCTTACACCTATAATTAGTTTCGCTATTTTTGGCTTTGTTTATTTTTTGTGTTGTTGTTGCAAATACAAATGCATTTAATAAACTAAATAGTAAAAGTAACGCAAACAAATGTAATTCCGCGTAAATTGCAAACAAATCTGAGCATATTGAACATAATTTAATTATACATTTTCTTAAGACAATTTTAGTTTATGTTGGACTAAAATGATACATAAGATTTCATCGAGGTTCAATGTAAATCTTGGTTGCTGATTGATGTGTTTGTGTTGTCACTAGTAGCGTCGCCTAGCCGTTGTTCCGTCAACACCAGTATCCGAATGAAAAATGATGCATCTAGGAGCTTCTCGGAACAACAAAACAATACCGCCTGTTGGAAATTGTATGCTTAAGTATATACTTTTATTGGTGAACTAATTATGTAATAATAATAATAGCACTGCGCTATTTCTTCCTGGGGGTGTTTGTAAAAGCCGGCTGAGGGTATTAGGTCTTTAAAAGTGATTTTTGGGCGATGCAGTTGGAGACCCATTTTTTTTAGACCCACTTCGTTTTACAATCTTATCCGCACACAGCGTGCACAAGATTTGTAGGAGTAAATGTATGCATGTATGGATGTTTGCTATTTTTTGAATAGAAGCGGGTACTACTCCTTCTATTTGAGAGTTTCAACGTGTATTAGATTATTTTGAATGGGGCTGGTATTAAAATACATAACTTAAGGTATCAACCATAGTGAGCACTGAAATACACATCAAGTGAGCTTGAAGAAAAGTATAAATGACTTGTGGTATGGATCGGAGACTAAATCAACGATATATTACGTAATATACGTAATAATTATTATGAAAAGGTGTACTAAAGTTGTTTATAATATAAATCAATAAAACACTTACTAGCTTTCATGTCACGGAAGTTTATATTCCCAAAAAAAGACGTGTGAAGGTCGGCGTGAAAAATTAAGATAATTTTGATCACTTGTGTGCAATGGTAGAATATTCGTGCACTCAAGTGTTATAGATCACAATAATTTAATTATATGACTACGCGCGCAGTAAAATCGAATCGATTGGTATTCTCGACACCAGCTGACAAATTGTCTCATCGTATTGAAAAAGCAGTGGATTTAAGTCGTATTTTTATATCCAAGAAAAGTTTTTTGTTTGTCTGAAGTTTATAAACCATCAACTTACATTATTGCAATAGCTTCCTTATTACTTGCATATTGAAAATCAAATAACAGATTATTATTTTGACAAAACACTTATTTGTATTATTATTAAATAACAATTTGTTCAAGCAAATCTTCTTTGTACAACTTTTGACTTAAGTGGCAGGTGCGTCTCTTGGTTTGCTGTGAGATTTGGGATTTCACTTGGTACATTGCTTGACAGAGGTTCCATCTCTTTAGCTATGCGTCTGCGATTGGACATCAAAATAAATAAATAAAATACAATTTCACTTATTCGTTTGAGTTTGAATTTAAAACAACAACTTTTGCATTAGAAACGGTGTCTAGAAAAACATATTAGAATTACCAATCTGGGGGCACGGCAGTGCCCCTGCCAAGTCTCGAGCAAAACGGGCACGGCCGTACCATCTTTTCTCGAAGCGTTTCGCGGCTGTTTCGCCCCCCCTTTATCTTCGACGTGGACAAAGCTAGGAGTTTAGGTTTTCGGTGAATAATAGTAGGCATTGGAACAAGCTTAAGTTCGAAATTACACGCCAAATGAATTAATAGTTTAGGAGTTACGGTCGATCAAAGTTACACCATTTTGTCACTCACTGACTCACTGACAGATCATCAAAAATCTAAGGTACTTCTAGCAGACTTAGAAACTTCAAATTTTGCACCAAGATAGGTCATTAGCCACATATAAAGGAAAAATTATAAAAACATTAAAAAATTATATGCCATAGAAAACAATTTTATATTTGCGGTTTGGCAAGAACATTATGTATGGATTTTGACTGCATTGTTAACTTTGTTCGTTGTTCAAGTACCTATTCAATTGGATGAATACATACATAGAATAGAAAAGAATAATATAAATGTAATACATAGACTATCATTAATACAAATTAATACATAAAGTTCATTAAATTAATAAAGCTAAAACTCCATTGTATTGCGATAAATATTGTATGCGCGCTCGATAGATGGCGTTGTACCTGTCTGAATCGCGCTATGGTTGCGTTACAAAGCGCAGTGTAAGTAGTAGGTACTTCAAAATAATTCGATAATTTTCATTTGATAGCGCCATCTGTCTATGAAAACCCATTTCGAAACTAAAAAATATTGTAGTGATAATTGATATTCGGAGAACTTTACGTGTTATTTAGTTTAGTTTAGTTATCGTTTGTAAGTTAGTAGATATATATTTATTTAGTTAGTTATTTGTTAGTTAGTTTAGTTCTATTTAGTTTGCATATATTTATATAAGTTTAAGCCCTATTGTTATAGAAGTAATTGTAAATATAGTGTAATGGAACGTGAAATATTGTACATAAATGGCGACCTTTGTCCACACAGAGTTATCTCTATTCCTGGAGATGGGTCGTGTTTATTTCATTCGTTGTCATACAGCATGTATGGGAGTTTTCAGTCGTCAAACAAGCATACGTGGCCCTTTCAAGAGTGACTAGTTTGGGTGGATTACATTTAATAAATGTGAATTTTAGTAGTATCAAAGCTCAGGAGACAGCAATAGCTGAATATAATCGACTCCGAAGTATATATCGCCCAGACTTGTCTACCTTAGAAGTAACGAAGCCTCAGAGAAGAAACAGAAGAGATAGAGATAGAGAATGGGTTCTAAGCAAAGCAGTAGCTGACGTCCAAGAAATTGTGAGGTCACCTAAAAGTAAAAGAAAGAAATGCATTACAAAAAATAAATGAGATCCCACCAAAAACATTAAATGTAAAAAAATGCCAAGTCTCTCGATGCAGTTTTTCCATCTTAAAAAGTTTTGAGATCTCATAGAAGCCAAGTCCTATTCAAAATATTTCGTAGTTATAAATCAACATTTAGTAATTGTATCAATAATTTTCTTTATATTATAATTATAGTGACTTGGCAATGAGCACAAATTAAAAGCTGCTTGCTGCCTGGAATTATATGCAAATGTTACTGACGAGACCAGTGATCAGATTATTTGTTATGTGTGAATCATGATGGTCACTACCGACTACATGCTCCAATACAATAATTAAGAATACCTTACGGGCCATCGCTTTATAAAAGTAAATGAATCGAGAGTGCACTAAGACTGACTGCCGTTGCCGAAATTCGGTTGGGACGACACGGATAAACCAAAAGAAAATTAATTTTGTGATATTAATGTTTACGCATGCGGTGTGTGTAACTTTCAACTCCTCCAAATACGAGTATGCCGTTTTATTTGTTTCTTCTTGTGCTCATTGCCAAGTCACTATAATTATAATATAAAGAAAACTATTGATACAATTACTAAATGTTGATTTATAACTACGAAATATTTTGAATAGGACTTGGCTTCTATGAGATCTCATAACTTTTTGAGATGGAAAAACTGCATCGAGAGACTTGGCATTTTTTTACATTTAATGTTTTTGGTGGGATCATATTATTTTCTAAGACTTTCACGATTGCACATTATCATTAAAACAACTATCAACTTTCGGTTATTTAATCGCGTTTTAGTACATGGTTTTTTAAACCCCGACGACGTTTCAAAAATTTTTCAGATATCATGGTCACGGGAAGGCTGAGGTATTATTCATTTTACAATACTATAAAATTATTAATACTAACTACCTCCTCAAAATTTAAGTTATATTTGCATTTAATATTTGCTAAGTATAAAAGAGCTAACGTTATCTGGAGTCTTGCTAGTGTTCTTCCCTTGCTTGTTATGATCGGGTTCCAAGCAGGTCGTAATTGTCAACCATCATCTCTATTAAAGTTTGGATGTTTTTTTATTTCAATAGATTCGCGTATCATTCCAGGATTCTCTCTTTTGCTAGAATTATAGGTTTGTCAAAACGCATGTGGTGGTTTGGCTTATCGAAGGGATCTGCTTTGTGTGAGCACTCCTCACACAAAGCAGATCCTCCAGGACGCCTATTCTTCATATAAACGATATGTTCTTTTACGCGAATAGCTTCACTAAAAAGACCACACTCACAGTCTAATTTATGCACACCTGCATCTTGTAAAGGGATCTGACATTTGATGGGTCTTAAAAACTGACTTATCTTTTGCTGCAGCTTGAAGTAGGTCTTTATGGAAGAACGCTGTAACACAGTACTAATCTTGTTCGGTACTCCCTTTACGTAATGTAGAGTTGCAGGGAGTCTAGCGGCAGTAGGTCCTCCGATAAACCACCTACAATTTATATATATCCAGATATTCATTCCGCAAAATAACGTCATAAAAACTAGCCTTGCAAGGTTAGCGTAATGTTATGTCCTATGGAGACATACGTATATAACTAATCAAATCAAGAATCCAGATATTTTAGTAAACTTATTCCGCTTCGTCTTCTTATTAAAATATTTAACAGCTTATTTTATGTCATTTTTACGATCCCAGTAGAAGTTTCATACGTATCGGTCATAAAATTTTCACATCTGATCAAATCTGATTTAGTTGTATGGGTTTGTACCAAAATTTAAATATTTTTTATCTTAACTGAACGTTTACGTATCAAAATTACTAAAGGGATGGCAGAGACCAAAAGTGGCCGAGAGATTTCTAATTCCTTAGCTCTGTTTACCCCACCAAGGGATTTATAGCCGTGAGTATATGTATGTATGTAGGTATGGATGGCAGAGGTGTCAATACTTTTGAACTTAACGTGAATTATTTAACGCCTGGTGTTCAAAGTTCCCATGTTTTATTTGGACAATATATTCAAGTGATTACCTATCGCCTTGTTACTAATAAATAAAAATAAATAAAGGAAAGAAAAATTTCGACACAGGCGGGAATCCAACCCGCGACCTCGGGTATACGCCCCCGTCGCTCTGCCAATTGAGCTACCGTGTCAATGGCTGCAAGTGCGAAATTCTTCTATCCTTTATTTCTTTTACACGTTTAAGTAGTGTTTGCGTTTCCTACCTCCGAATTTCTACTAATTCGGAAGGCCACTTGTCTACCTTTTCAGATAGAATGCAAATGTTGAGAACGCTTAACTATCACATAATTTGAATGTTTTTGTTCATGAAAACTTCATGTCGGGATTATTACTAATAAATGAAGGTAAATAAAGGAAAGAAAAATTTCGACACAGGCGGGAATCGAACCCGCGACCTCGGGTATACGCCCCCGTCGTTCTGCCAATTGAGTTACCGTGTCAATGGCTGCCAGCGCAAAATTCTCCTATCCTTTATTTTTTTTATTTCTATATTTATTTATTCTTTATTTAATTGTAATAATCCCACATGATTTTACTTTATTTACTAGTAATATTCACCACATGGGGTTTTCATGAACAAAACATCTATAATCTGTAGAGAGGTCAATTCTGTACATGAAATATATTTTCAAAATAACTATAGGGATGTGATAAGTGATCGATACTGATGCCAAAAATGCAATCAGTAAAATTTTTAAACAAAAACTACTCGACGGATTTTAACGAAACTTGGCACAATTATTCTTCATACCCCTGGGCAGGTTAAAGTATACTTTTCAGCAGAGTAGTGAAGGGGAATTTTGGGAAATTTTGGGAAAACAGAAGAATTTACTCCATTTTTTTTAGATTGTTATAAATACTTCATAGCGTTTTACTCAACTTCAACTCAACCTGAAAATTTGCTCAATAACGGAGATACATAATCGTTCAAAATCACAAAGCTACACATTTCAGGAGTGCTATAAATTGCAATCATTGCACTAAATTCCACTCAGCTTGAGCAGAGATTGAAGAAACCCTAGATATTTAAACAACAACGCTACCCGTGCGAAGCTGAGCCGATCCACTAGTTCTAAATATTTCTTATGTTAGATTTTTCTAATCTATTCTATATTTTTAAAATACGTCAGGAAATTGCTGTGTAGTGTCGGCTTTTGGGGGCTTTTGAGGGTTTTGTTGGCGATGCAGCTGGAGCTGAGGAATTACTAATTCCTTAGCTCTGGCTACCCCTTTTAGGGATTTATAGCCGTGAGTATATGTATGTATGTATGTTTGTCAGGAAATGGACGGACATGAACTCAAAAATTTGCGTGTTAATATATACGATTGAAAAAGTGACTATGACCTTGGTTAATCATTTTCTATATTCTATGAGGGAAAAAGCATACTTAATGTATATATTTTGTAATTTTTAAAACCTAAATGTTGCAGTCATTCTGTAAGAAAGACGTTTATCTTCTCAAATAGCCCGATTTCATTTGTGTAGTCCGCCGGGACCATGCCAATTGTTGTATGTTTTAATTCTAAACACATTCTGTGTTTTAGTACATCGACCCGAATGACCTTAAATTAATTGACCTTACTATTCAAAGGTTGTCTGTAAGAGATCGCTTTTAGTGATAATACCGTCAATTGTAATTATATGATAAACGGCCTACAACCATTCTACCGGTGGGTGTACGTAAAAGGCGACTAATATCACGGCTATAAATCCCTAAAAGGTACCCCCAGAGCTAAAGAATTAGAAATTCCCCAGCCACTTTTGGAAAGTTCAGTGGGGAAAAGATGGTGAAATAAAGGTAGTTGGTGATGGGTCTCCAACCGTATCGCCCAAAAACCCCTTAATAGCCTCAATACCATTAGTCGCTTCTTACGTACACCTACTGGAAGAAATGGGGTAGTGCTATTCTAAGCCGACACTACACAGCATAAATATATTTAACTCTACGATATATTTAATAATATATATACATCTAAATGCTGTGTAGTGTGGGCTTAGAATAGCACTACATCATTTCTTCCGCGGTGGGTGTACCTAAGAGGCGATTAACGATATTAGTGATTTTAAGGGATTTTGGGCGATGCGGTTAGAGACTCATCACCAGTCAAGAGCAGAATCTCACGAAGCTGAGTCATAGCTATGGCACGAGGTCGGTGTCGGCGGGCAGGCTGGAGGTACCCAGAGTAAATAATTACTACGGGGACAGGACGCTTAAAAAGCGATTACCGTACTTGATCAACAGTCTGCCCGAGGACATCCGCCTCGAGCCTAATAGACAAAAATTTAAAAACAAATTAAAAAAACATTTTCTTAACTCACTACCATAGATGTAACTAAAGAAAAATTTATTAAAAGAGACTCTACCTGCAGACAAACTGTAAAACAGTTTTGCAGGGCCTTGTTATAATCAAATGTAACCATTTATATTAATAAAGATTAATAATAATAATAACAACCTTTATTTTTACCATCTTTTCCACCCGACCCGGAAACTAGTCACCTATCCACTCGGCCACGGACGTCTTCAAAGATTCGTTACTGGCATCAATTTCGCTGTATTATTCATTATATATCTTCACTGAATTTCTTATATGGAAATTATAAAAACTCACTCACAGTAAGCTTTCATATTATTCTCTACTGTTGTCCGTGCAATGTTTGTGCCGCCCCGTATTAAAGGTATAAACTTAATCATATTAAACTTCAAACGATTTAGAATAAAGACGCGTCCTTTTTATCTGCGATCTAGATCACATTTGACTTGCAAAATGGCTTCTCATCAGATTATCTGCCTTTTATTTGCGATTTTCGAGAAGGAAAAAATATGTTGAATTGAATTACTTTTTCAAGAAGCTGATATTCAACATTTCGAACCAGAAAATTATTCAATTGACGAGTGGCAAATGTCATTGATTCGCGACCTGACAATGACAAGATTCTTGGTGCCGTAGTTTGAAAATGTAGTGTTTTACTCAATTATTTATTAATTTCAAAAAAGCATGTTAGATGACATATTTTACAGATTCCGTACAAGACAATTTTTTTTTGACACGTTTGCTTACAAAATGAATTTTATTGCACTGAATTCAGGCATAAAATACAGCTTAATCGTATTAATCCATTTTTGATCAAACTGTGACTTTTATTTAATTTAAATGTTTTTGGCATGAAAAGTCCATGTGAGGATTATTACTAATAAATAAAAGATGAATAAAGGTGTCCCGCCGGTGTTGAAATATTTCCTTTCCTTTATTCATGTTTTATTTATGTGACTTTTATTAATAATTCAACTTCCTTGTAAACAGAACCGAGAGGTCGTATACAAATCAATTACATGGAGTTATCCGATTAGTGGTATCATAGAGAACTTATGTAAACATAGCCGAAACCAATCGTATTTTAGTACAAAAAACTAAATTGTTAAAATATTCTGTCCCTACGCCCTGATTGGTTGATTAAATGTTCTGACTTTGTTGTACCTTCATTTGCTTCGCTTAAGGGCCGCCGCTGACTGCCGGCATGGCATGGCAAAGGATTTCGGTACAGATATAGCATTTTTAATCTTATTACCATGAGTATAGAATTCATTTTACTTTATTTTGACACAACGATGCCGACGTTCTGTCCTACCGTGGCCTCCCTCGGCATCGTTGTGTCAAAATGAATTCTATACGCATGGTAATAAGATTAAAAATGCTATATCTGTACTGAAATCCTTGGCCATGCCATGCCGGCAGTCAGCGCCGGCCCTAAGTTAGTGGTAATAACTGAATCCGTCGAATCTGAAACGGATAATGTCATTCTTTGTTTCTTCTATATTTAGTGAAGTCCTCTATGAGTGGAATCAAGCATTTTTGTACATGAATTGTAAAACATAAATATCAGACAAGATTTCAGATTACTGGTATGTAAATTTAGAGCTTATCGCATAAAAGTTAAATATCATGCTTTGCACTCCTATTTCAAATATGCAAAAAAATGCAAGAACAAAGTTTTTATCAAAAGAGGAATATGAATATAATAAATGGAGTAAAAAAAGGAACTTACTCTATTGCGAGACACCGCATTCGCCACATTTTGCTAGGACAGTGCTATAACGCAGTAGAGCAGGGCTATTCTGTCACATGAAAAAGTACCATTCAGCTATGTGGGTTGCCTTACGATATTCCTAACCGATAATCACCATGGTACCGCGAATTACACATATGACTTAAGAAAAGACATTTAACTGTAGGGCTGACTCGTTATTTGAAACCAAGCCTCTCTGCATGATAGGCGGTTGTTCTTCCCACCTAGTTATCACTGTTGTCAGTAGTGTCATCGGTTATTATCTGTCAGTTTTTACGACAGCTATGTATGTATTTTTTCATTGTATAGTTGGCAATTAGGAGTACGGGGATTGGTAGAATAAAAGAAAATTTTGAAATTTAATCTTACTTACTTACTTATACTCACGCCCATTTTCCCTTTGTGGTAGGCTTTTGCTTGTGTTACATTTATCATTCTTCTCAAACATGCTCTTTTATTATTCATACTTCGGACGCCGGCCTTTCTGAGCACACACTCTATTTGGTCCAGGTGTATCTTCCGTGGTCGTCCTCTACTCACATTAGATTCAACGTTGGCTCTATAGATCTCTTTCACCAATTTACTGTCATTCATCCTCTCTATGTGCCCAAACCACCTTAACATTCCTTTCTCTATCTTGCACACTACGTCATCTTTCACACCTAAACGTTCACGAATTACACTATTTTTTATTCTGTCGCACAACCTTACATTACATATACTTCCGAGAGATCTCATTTCCACTGCATTTACTCTACTTTCATGCCTCTTTTGCCATGCCGAACATTTACTACCATACACCAGCGTAGGAACCAGTACAGCATTGTGAACAGCAAATCGCGCCTTTTCAGACAAGGACTGGCTCGACATTAAACTGTTTATGGCTCCATTTACCGCATTTCCCTTTTTAACTCTCCTCTCAATATCTTCCTCGCATTTTCCGTCCCTTGTAAACAAACTTCCCAGATATACAAACTCTTTATAATACTTCTTAAGTACGAACGAAATTATCGTTGTTGGTTTGAAGAGTAGACCTCCTGCGCGCTGCAAATATAAAGATCCTTTCACACGTACCAGTCACCTGTGAACACTGAAACCTAGGTATACCGTATATGTATGAAACTATGCCGGCACGTGTAAAAGCTATAGAACATGACCACATATTTCACAGTTAACATAAACACTAAGTTCATAGCATGCCTATTAAAATGACTGATCGGCGATACTAAGTGCTTGTTCACGTTGGAACGCGCGGGCGCGATGGCGGGTGCGGGCGCGGTGGTCGTTGCGATTCGTGTTCATATTAGCCGCAAGGCGTTTGCGCGGGTATGACGTATTGTCAGGGCTTGAAAACATGGACGACGATCTTTTATTTTTAACCGAAAATTCATACCTAAAGTGGGAGATGCTAAAAATTAGAATCGGTGTGCACGAAATTAATAAAGACAGAGAACGGTATGGTGTATTTCATACTTTATACAATAATTTGAGAGAAAAACGTACTATCACTTCGAGCGACAAGTTCAAACTAGCCGTGTGTAGGTCCGGCTCGGTGGATTCAAATGATTCGAATCCCTGCGTGAGCCTGATTGGCCTAACCGGCCCCACTCTTTCTTATCAGGTGCAGGTTCGCTTAACCGGGCCGCTCCGCACCGGCTCGGTTTTATTGTTTTCGAACAACAGGCTCAGGCATCAGGTTCAGGATCGGTTCGATTATTACCGTTACATTTGCTTTGCTTGCTGAATGTGAGAGCGAGACAAGAATGTAATACAATTTGAACTCGGGAGACAGAGACGAAAAGAGAGTTGTCCTTTTTTGTTCTTTGTTTGCCAATTTCGTTTAATAGATTTATCAATCTTTTCATGAATAATGGTGTTTATAGTGATATTATAAATACGATAGTGTTTTTTGTTGTGTCACTTTCTGATTTGCATATATTTATGTGTAGATATTGTTATAAGATGTTGTTAAGATGTTTCTAAATATTTTTTTTTTTTACATATGGATATTTTTATGTTAGCGAACATAGCCTTTACACAAACAGAATCATTATACATATGAGATAATTGATTTTTAAATGTATGTCAACAGCAATCGTTACGTTCCGTAAGCGTGGTATTTTTTGGTTGTTTGATTCAGTTCCGAATTTCATAACCGAGCCGGATTCGATAAGCGGTCCGGCCCGGTTAAGAGGATTCAGTACCGGAACTGAGCCTGAACCTGGTGATTCGAATCCCCTCGCGGAGCTGGATCTACCCAAGCCTAGTTCAAACTGGTGAAACTTACCTGATGTCGCGAGTGAATCGCGCGCTCTGCCGCTAGTTCGACGTGAACACACACAAACATCTTCAAGCGTTTGATCCAACCGCGAGCGCGCCGCGCGCGACATGCGCTAGTTTGCCCGCTACTTGGACCGCACGTGCGTTTCGTACGTGAACACTTCGATAATACGTCATATGTTTAATATTTCGTGACCGCGCCCGCCACCGCGCTCGCGAGTCAACGTGAACAAACACTTAGCATTTCGATATTAACTCTACCATACCCTGCCGCTTTCCCTAATTTCATACTTTTCATCGCTTTTACAATTTCTTCCATACTTATCACATACTTTCACACACGTCACCCAATACTTCTTTACAATTAATATTAATATCAATTGCTGAAGTAATGGGGTCATCCTCTTTTTCAAAGAGACCCTCGAAATAATCCTTCCATACCCTTTTTATTCTAATTCCAGTCATTAATTCACCTTTTCATCCTTAATTACATTTGTACTGGTGTTTTGAAATTTAATCCTTGTATGATTCCTACGATCGCTTACTACGCACTCTCCCAATTAACTGTCATAATCATAAATCAATAACGACGTCTGAAAATCTAAATCTTTAATAATTATATGATCATAAAAATATTTCTAAGAATATATTTACACATATTGTTTTCAAATATTTTCTTTGTCTTTATCTACTGACGCATTTAATATTTTTGTCGAAAATCCTCTTTGTTATATGACCGGACATCCTGTTACGGAAGAAATATAACTAGTAGTTTACGAAAATGATAGTGTTCTCAATCATATTTTTGTTCGGATTTTTTTTGTTATTATTTATTGTCCGATGACGAGCCAAAAGCAGCTTAAATGTTCCTTGTGATGTAAAACTTATTTCCTGATTGGCTCAAGGCTTAAAGACTCATACGTTCAGACTCGTCGTATATTGCCAAAAGGATAGCAGAGGTACTTACACTTCTGAAAATCACATGACAATATTGTCTCTTGGTATTCTGAGCACTCACGTTTTGCTTAGACATGGTACTCAAGTAATAGGGGTATACCACTGCTTATGGATACACTATCACATGAATAAGTTCAACTTAGCCATGTGAGACCGGAGATTTGAAACCAACCTTTCTGCATGGAAGGCGGGTGTTCTATCTATTGAATTATCACGCTTGTCTGAAGCATAAGTAGGTGAATTTTGGATTGTGTAATTTTCTGAGAAACCTGTCAAGCAATAAATAAAAATGAAACAACAAACTTTTTCGAATGCGATAAAAAAAACAAAATTATATTTTCGTTTAAAACTTTTTCTATTAATTTAACATATTGTCAGTAGCACTAATATTCCAAGGAATTTCATAACAATCGGAAACACAACATTGAAAAGTTTAGAACTTTGGCCCACTGAATATAGTAGTAGCGAACCAATAGTTAATTTTATTGACACCATAGCCGCATGCAACTTATCTCAATTTAATGGTGAAGTGAACTGTAATGACCGAGTACTAGACCTTGTACTGTCAAATGATGTAGTTAATGTACAATCGTGTGATGCCCCTCTTGTAAGCGAAGATCCTCATCACCGATCTCTTGTCACTGAGACTAAATTCGTTGAACTCCATAGGTTAGAAGAACTTCCTCAATATAGATACGATTTCAAGCGGGGGGACTATGATACCATCTCTGCAGAACTCAAAGCTGTAGATTGGTCAGCACTTCTTAGAGCTGGAAGCGTAGACGATGCAGTCGATCTACTATACCAAAAGATATATAAGCTTCGTGATATGTACATACCGAAGAAACTTGTTAAACCTAACGTGTATCCGGCCTGGTACAATAGTTCATTAAAAAAGATTTTAAAAGAGAAATTTAAATTTCATCAAAAATTCAAAGTTTACAGTAACACCGTTGACTACCAAACCTTTTCACTTCTTCGACAAAGAGCAGCCTTAGTGGAAGAAAACTGTTATAACCAGTATATGAAAGATATCCAGTCTTCCATCATTAAGGATCCCAAAGCTTTTTGGTCATATGCTAAAAGTAAGTGTAAGTCTAATTCCTTTCCTAAAATTATGAAGTACAAAGATGTCACTGCTGACACAGGCCAGGATATCAGCAATTTGTTCGCTACTTATTTCCACTCTACTTTCTCTATTGGTAACCCTAGCACTACAAGCATTACAAACTTAAGTCATGAAAAGACCATCCCTGTCACAACTTGCAGCCTGTCTTCAATTGAGGTGTCTCAAACTGAAGTACTTAAGTAACTTAAATCACTAGACCTTTCAAAAGCTGGTGGTCCTGATCTGATACCACCTTTATATGTAGTTAAGTGTGCTGAAGCACTGTCGATCCCTATATATATTTTATACACTAGGTCTTTGCAGGAAGGTGTCGTGCCCAAAATTTGGAAGTCCGCATTTGTATCACCCGTTCACAAAAAAGGAGATAAAGCTAATGTAGAAAATTACAGACCTATCTCTAAGTTATGTCTCTTTGCTAAAATTTTGGAAAGATTGGTATATAACCAACTTTATGCAGCTTTAAAGTCTTCATTCAGCCTTGAGCAACACGGCTTCTTGAAAAAAAGGTCTACAACATCTAATTTAATTCTCGCCCATGATCTTATATCGAAAGGTATGGATGAAGGTAGTCAGGTTGATGTCATATACACCGACTACAGCAAGTGTTTTGATCGAATTGACCACAGCCTACTCCTTGCCAAGCTATCCGTTGCTGGCATTCATGGTGATTTGCTAAGATGGTTATCGTCATACATTGAAAATCGTAGTCAGGCAGTAGTTCTCTCAGGTTTCTCATCTAACTGGACTATAATACCATCAGGAGTACCTCAAGGATCCTTATTAGGGCCTCTTCTATTTATAATATTTATCAATGAAATTAATTACTGTTTCCACAACTCTAAGATATTATTATTTGCAGACGATATGAAAGTTTTAAAAACCATTAATGACCATCTTGACATAGAATTACTTCAAAACGACCTGGACCGATTTACTCTATATTGCAAAGAGAATAAGCTAGATCTAAATGTATCGAAATGTTTCTATGTAAGTTACTCACGCAAATCAAGAGTTTTGAACAATAGTTATATTTTAAAAGGACAAAATGTTCAGAAAGTAGATGTGATTAGGGACCTTGGAGTACTATTTGACTCTAAGCTGTTGTTTGATAAACACGTGGACAGTATAGTATCAAAGTCATCAAAAGCTCTGGGATTCTTGATGAGAACTTGCGCTAGTTTTGATAATATCAAAGCTATTAAGATTATTTACTGCTCGTTTGTTAGAAGCCATTTAGAATACGCGTCTCAAGTGTGGAACCCGAACTATAACATCTATATTCGGCGTATCGAGGGTATCCAAAGGAGGTTCCTTCGATATGTTGATTACAAAACGCGACAATATACAGCCGGTTACCATCAGAGATGCATTCGATATCATTTCTTGCCCCTTGAAGCCAGGCGCCGTATAAGTGACATGTGTTACTTGTTTGATATTGTTAGAGGAGTAGTGGATTGTCCCGAGTTGCTTAGCAAAATTTACTTACGCACCAACCAAAAGGCCTTAAGAAAACGACCCGTCTTAAGTGTCCCAAAAGCTAATACCAATTATAGGCGTAACTCATTTCTATTACGTGCATGTACTAAATTTAATGAATCAATAGTAGATTTAGATATTTTCGATACAAGCACTACAAGAGTAAAAAAATTATTAACTAATTTACATTTCGGCCAATAATTTCTACACTCACCTCAACATTATAATTATTTAATTGTTACCTAAATCTTTTTAATTTTTAGTTCTGTAAGTATTATATTATTTTGCTATAGTTGAAGATTTGTAAATGGCATTGTGTATTCATAATTAGTATTTTATTGTTTGTGTTGGTCTGTTAATCTTCCAAAGAAAATAATATAAAATAAAAAAAAAAAAGGTGCACTCGGAAGTTATTCATGTTCTCTTTCAAAAAATGAAACACTGTAGCAAGTTGATCGAATTTTCTTAGCACAATTTTATTTACCCTGGGTGTCGGAAAAGTATAGCACTAACCAACTAACTCATTTCTTCCCATGGGTGTTGTTAGGTACTTATCGTATTGAGAGCTTTTTAAGTGATGGTTGTCGATGTGGTTGGAGACCCATCACAAAGTTGCTGAAGGATTTGTAATTGCTGTGAGTATATGTGGTGTATGTATGATTTCATTAAAACAATCCGGCTCTAAATAATATGCTGCTTAAAGTTCTGACTGAAAAGCAATGGAAACCAATTATTATTTAGCATTTTTTTAAATTAACGACCTTGTCATATAGAAAGGCTTATAAATAAAACTGAAGCATTCCTTTCTATTCATTTAATTTTGTGTAAATTATTATCGTTAAAACAATGTAAGTTATTGTAGACTTTCCCTCTTCCACGTTGTATCGAAAGTAAGTACAATAGGCTTAAATTATACAATTTTGCTTTGTTTAAATATAGACTTCAGGAATCAAAATATTCAATTCGACCGTTTGGGATTCGGATTATTTGATTAAAATGTTATTATAAAATTATTCATTAAATATTTCACATGTAACCTATACGGATAAATTAAGTTGGATATCTGTCTTTGTAAATTACACATGTATCTGTTCGATATTATAAAGCTGAAGAGTTCTATTTGAAAGCACTAATCTTAGGAAGTACTGGTAGTGATGTAACGAATATTCGCATTCGCATTCGCATTCGCGAATATTCGCCTGATTTTCTATATTCGCATTCGCATTCGCATTCGTGAATATCTTTTGAATAAATTGCGAATATGAAATTGCAGAAACATAGAATGTTATTACAATATTAGGTAAATTTAAATGAAACAAAATAGTATTAATACTTATATTTTCTTTTTAACTGTAAAACGTTCGAACTTAACATCTTTTTCGTTTTATAATTTACCTTTTTTGTGTTTATAAATCACAGTTCTTATGACATTACAAAACAAATAGTACTGTGTTCATGTTTAGGCAGTCTTATTAAGTAGGTACGTAAAGTAGTGCTTTGATCAGTCTTCGTCTTGCCTACACATACACATACTTTGATAATTATTTAAACTTAAAAATAAAATAAACTGAATTTTCTACATGTTTTGCTTTATAAGATTTTGTCCTAAGAAAAAAAATCAAATCTTTTATTTTCTTTTTAAAAACTAAACAACATACACTTAACCGCAGCTTACTTAGCCGCGCTTAGCAGACGGCGCCAAATTTGAAACCTGTATATTCGCATTCGCATTCGCATTCGCGAATGTCAACAACAGATATTCGCATTCGCATTCGTATTCGCGAATGCTTAAAAACTGACATTCGTTACATCTCTAAGTACTGGATCGAATAGAGAAATTATTTTTGTGTTGAATAGTCCATTAGAGAAAGGTTTAAGATTCGGAACCAAGGCAGATCAACTGCTAAAGGCATACATTACAAATCAAACGATCGGGGCCCAACAATGAGCATGATACTTCAAAGAACAATAACAAATGGCCAGAAAAAAGGTTGCGACGGGATATATTGGGTAGCAAATCCACTCCAGCCTCGTCGAGTACGACTTAATTGGTGACAAGGATGTTTCACTTTCACAATTCAGAAATAAACTCGCAGAATGATTAACTGCATTACATGTATAAGGTACAAATGTGTGAAATGAAATAATCTATGAAATTTTTTCAAGTAATTACGATGCAGAGACACACAGCAAAGCAATGATCGAAGGAGATCATTAAAAGGAAAGAAGTTCTTTAGATGCCAAAGAAGAAGAGAATGTAGAAAATAACAACGAAATAACCTACACAGAAGTTAAATATATTCCACCTCAAAAGCAAGAGACAAAACAATAATGATCAATTGTGTAGTGCAAACTAGGATTTCGAAATAGCATATAGTCTTTCATAAATTAGCCGACGATAACCACATTTACGAAGACACTATAAAAAAAACTAGAATAATAAATTATTTCAAACTTTAACACGAGTTTTTAATACGATTTTTTAAAGAAAATACATTCAATACTGCTCACCTAGTGATTGGGAAAACGAATCAGATGGTATCCATAACAGAATGTTTATCCTACAAAGCAAATATATGCTTTAGCAACAGCTAGCGGATTTGCAAAAACAAATGATTTCGCATATTGTTAGACTAGCGAAGAGATTGTTTACTTACGAATAAGTATAGGAAGGTCTGCTTTTAGTATGTCGAGCTAGGAAAACATAGGTCATTTACGCATTCTACTTTTGTTATAGTACGATTTCGTTAAATTTTTAATACATATTGTAAACAACAAATATACTTACTTTTATAATATCTACCAAATCCCAAATCGCAACTAAGCCAATTTATGTTCGATTATGACGGTACAAAAGTATTCCCCAATATAAAAATTAAAGGGTGCCATACCCATTTTTCTATAGCCTTTGGAGAAAAAACAATAGAAATAAATATCCAATAAGCATTATTGCGTGTTACCACTTCTTATAAGGTTGAATAAAAGAGAAGGCTGCAACTACCTCCACGGTCTCGCGGTTAAGAGCGTGGCGTCAAGTCCGGAGGTCCCGGGTTCAATCCCTGGCGAATATACTCACAAATTTAATTTGTAAGATTTAACCCATTTTGTTAAGGTATTGTAGGCTTGAATCACCTGATTACACGGAAATTAAGATGATTACGTGCTTCGGAGGGCACGTTAAGCCTTCAGTCCCGGCTTCTATCACGGTAGTAATCGTTAGTATGCCAACCTGCACCGCTACCGTTTTATAGGGTAGGCTCGAATCCCTTGGTGGGGACATTTATGGATTGTAAGCAAGGCCACAAAAATATATGAGTTAATGAGAAAAAGGCAATTGGCTACCTTTGTCAATCATTTTAAGAAAAACTGGATCAAGTACTACGAATTATGCAAATAATGGTGCGTATTTGGGGAAAAGCACCGTAGTACCAATGAAGTGTAGGCATTGTGTATGGGGCTTAACCTAGAGTGCAAAGCGAGGAAATAAATAAGCATAATGCAAATTTGCAAAGAAATGATCGATACAGAAGCAGCTATTATTGATATAAGATAAACCATTTAAGATAATGGAGCTGCAATTCGTTAACGGTTATATTAACCTTTTTTTATTCCTATAGCGTGAACCTGTCACATTTTATTTAAATCTTTCGGTGTGCCCGTTAATATGTTTGATTAAATTACAAAAGTGTATTTATAATTTAACTGTTTATAATATTCATGAATACAAATACATAGACAGGATTGTAAATAATTTCTGATGGCATAGAGTTTTATTTCAAAAAGGCAGAAATTACTTTGGTAATTATATTTTTAATTAACTGACATAATGTTACTAAACAATTAACATACATCTACTCTAAAAGAGTAGGAACACAAATGCATGCTTAACTAGCACTTACCTAAACGAAATTATCTTATTTGAAATAATAAAATAAATATTTAGGATTTTCATTGTGTGATTTGTTGTAAGATGATTATTAAGAGAACAAAATAAGTATTTGTTTTTGATGTACAATTGATAATTATCTAAGCATTATTTAAATAAAGCTCTGTAAAGATTCGTACGAAATTATGATAGATAGTTATATGACTACCCCAGTGGGAACTAATGCCGAGTAGTACAAGTGATAATATATAGAAGAGAAATAGGAAAACATCATATCCACAAAACTTATTTGGAAGCAAATAGTAGTTCTTATTACTTAATTGAATCACAAAGTACAATATTGAAATCATTTGAGAGCATTAAATACAAAGTTCTTCTGGCGAACTATTTACGGAGGAGTCAATTTTATAGATCATAATATAACTTCTGGCCTTTAATATTGAGCAAAATATATGAAGCTGCGTTAGTGCAAGTAAAATTAGTGAAAAACACAAAGAGCAACAATGCAATGTTATGGAATATACTTAATTTAAGCGACACATAATATAACTGAAAGTCTTACAACATTAGATCGTATTTCAGTTACTATGATTAAACAAACCGACGAGTATAAAGCCTGCAAAGGATTAAATAGGTACGAGGAAGTCTACGTTACAATTAAATGGACAATTATTTTGATGAAAATGGATGAAACCCTTATTTTTTCCAAAAAAAATATTAATGAAGAGTCCGATAAAGTCGGTCGATGAAAAAAATAATCGTGTAAATATGGGGAACCACATAAAAGTTATGTTTTTTTATGCTCCTGTGGGAACCCTTGCAAAATCCGAGATAAATGATTTCCTATATGTTGGCCAGGTGTATAACCTAAATTCATGCCAAATTTCATCAAGATCGGTCCGGTAGAATTAACGTGATGAACGGACATATAGACAGACAGACAGACATTTTTTTCAAAAATAGCAAATTTGCCTTCAGTATCGAAAACAAAACATATTTCACCGGTTTTTTTTTTATTTAATGTACAGTTTTGACCTCGTTACAGTCTTATTATAGTATAGATAGAAGATAGATTACAAGTATCGATACTTTCAAAATATTCGCTCTAGCTCGTATGTAGAGCTAGAGCGAGAACTAGGAATTAAATCAGCAGCAATGCAAACCATAATTCATGACCACTTTTCTCTCCGTAAACGTTGTTCGAGATGGGTGCCTCATAAACTTACCGATGAGCAGAAAGACCTTCGGGTGGTTGGTTATTCAACGGAGGTGAGAAAAAAAACGTATATGATATACTTACTGGTGACGAAACATGACTATACAGGGTGGCTCATTCAAATCGGTCAGTATGGCAAAGTTTGAAACTATAAGACATACGAAGATTTGTTCTTAGGAACCATGTCACTTGTAATCTATCTTCTATCTATACTATAATAAGACTGTAACGAGGTCAAAACTGTACATTAAATAAAAAAAAAACCGGTGAAATATGTTTTGTTTTCGATACTGAAGGCAAATTTGCTATTTTTGAAAAAAATGTCTGTCTGTCTGTCTATATGTCCGTTCATCACGTTAATTCCACCGGACCGATCTTGATGAAATTTGGCATGAATTTAGGTTATACACCTGGCCAACATATAGGAAATCATTTATCCCAGATTTTGCAAGGGTTCCCACAGGAGCATAAAAAACATAACTTTTATGTGGTTCCCCATATTTACACGATTATTTTTTTCATCGACCGACTTTATCGGACTCTTCATTAATAGTCTTTTTGGAAAAAATAAGGGTTTCATCCATTTTCATCACAATAATTGTCCATTTAATTGTTTGTCAATAGTATGACTACTAGATAAATAGGATATCACAAATTTGAGACTTACACATATGTCTGCATGGCGTAGCGGTATACCGTTTGGTGAATACTGAGTACGAAAGACCCATGTTCGAATCCCGTGTGGTCAAAGTCTTTTTGCGTATTTTTTTTGCTTTTGTGTTAGGTTACAATAATAGGATGAACCAATCCTTATTTTTCACATTCAACTATGCGAATATCTATGAATAAAGATAATTGAAAGCATATTGTATGAATTTAGCGTATTCACTTGGTAGGTTTGAGAATATGTTTATAACTTTTGTTTATTTAACTATTTTTAACTAATATTCTCATAGATATATTATACTTTACTTACGCATAAATTAATGTTCTGTTTAAGCCTCAGAATGCATAGTTTGTAAATAATAGTAAATATCTCAATTTAATTCAGTACAGCCATCTATCGGCCGATATTTGCAATCTCTCACACATCACCAACAGTCAGTTTAGGGGGCAGCACCGGGTCACCAAACTGCTATCCACACTTCATTTTTGAACATAGAAACTTGGTTACAAAATGGTTTGTTTCATGTTTCTTATGAACAATTAAAGAGGTTTTTTGGAACTCATCCCCTAAGCGATTGAAATATATTATACAGATTTTTGATCTATAAATACAATGTATCTAGAAATTTGAATCTTGATGCGATTGACTGATATAACAACTACAAAAAGGAATGTATGAAATTCATCCATCAATCAATCATGAGAATATACTAATGGCTATAAATACCAAAAAAGGGTAGCCACAGCTCCAGAGATAGTAATTCTTTATCCACTTTTGGAAGTTGAATGGGGTCCGTCCAACGCCCACGGAAATATAAATACAAAAAAAAACAGAAGTTAGTGTAGTTAGATAGTGTTTTGGTATTTTGGATGTAAACTGGATGCAAAAAATGTAGTCCACGCGGACGTAGTCGCGGGCAAAAAGTTAGTTAAAATTAAATTTTATAATTTTTGAGTATCTAGTTTTTTTGGCATGGCCCTCGTTATCTGCTTTGCGCTGATATAATTCTTTTTTTTAATTTGTTCATAATAGTGTAGACGTCTATGATAGTTATATTATTTCCTTCTTAAAGCTTCCCAGTTTAGTTGAATACATGCAAAATGTGACTGACAAAATGAAAATAAATTTCAATGATATTTTTTCCTTCTCGTTCATTTAACAGTAGTAAGTACAGCTTTTGCTTCATATCTCGGAAAAATTGCTCAATTCAATCAACATTTATAAATTTTAATTTGTTTCAGTTTTAATTTCCTGGGTTCCGTGATGTATGAATATTAATATCGAGCTCAGAATTAATTACTGGTAAGAGTAAATTGACTTGAAATCAATGCATACATGTTCAAATAATGTTCCCTATAAATTTGTGGATGAATACCGCGAGATAGATAAATATTTGAATACTTTGGCGTACATGTTGACGTAAAATGTGTTTGGTAATCAATAATGTAACATATTCTGATTTTCAAGTGTTGCAAGTTTACTCTAAGTTTTGAAGCATTAGGTTGATTTAAAAATTAATACTTAACAAAGAATGATATTTATGACAATATACGACATGAAAAATATTTTCAGGGTTCGTTTAAGTCAATATATTAACATAGGGTCTACCTACCCTTCGAGGATTGATGATCAACGTTCATTTACATAATAACTGTAACCAAATTTCCATTTTAATATGGCAATTTTTTCATATGAGTAAATTTTTTGCTATTGTTTACTTTTCGGTGCGTAATATCCATGTTTAATATCCTTTTTTGTTTATTATTCTAAAGCCAACCAACAGTTTAAGAAAATTAACATCGCATAAGAAACAGGTATATAAAGCTGGTCTTTAAACCAATTACAGGTCAGCATATAACATTCAATAATGTTCATTTAATTTTGTAAAGTATAAAAAACTACTGAAATCTAGTGTGATTGATCTATTGTGACGGGCATAAAACCTAAAAAGGTGTAACATAGAGTTTCTGCCCATAATTTAAAAGCCTCAAAAACTTAGGTCACCTCTTACAACGCCCGCGCGCAGCATGGGTTAGTGATAACCAAAGCCGACAATAGTGATGAGTTGTCAGTCGGTGTCGGATATGGCCTTAATAGCGGTGTGTAATGCTGGTTTAGTTCCAAGTAGTAGTAGTACTTAGTTGGTATGTTGGGTTTGGTAGAAGAAGCATGAGAGCAGAGTGAGAGCAGTACAGATTAGTTTTTCCAGTGGAATGATTGGTCAGGCACTCAGTTCCCCTTACCTATGTCTGCTACTACGGACCCTTTACGAGCGAGACTGACTCGCACTTGGCCAATTTTATCTGTATTGAAATGTTACATTGATATAAACATATTCACGACTTTGAAGGGCAGGCCTATCGTCGTTTTGTACGAATACACTGTCACATGACTGAGTACAACTCAGTCATGTGGCACGATGTTTTCCCTCACCGTTAACAACCATGATAAATTAACCACACATATGTCTTTAGAAAAGACAAATTGGTGTAGACCCGACCCGGGATTTGAACACTAGTCGCTTGCACGTTAACCGGTGTTCTACCCATTGAGCTATCACGTCGAATATAGATAGAAAATTAAAATGTAGGTAAATATACCAAATGGATCTTAGATCAAATAGTCTTAGAAGTTAATTTAAATCTTTTTGTTCATGAAAACCTCAACAAAAAGATTTAAATTATGTGAAAGTTAGGCGTTTTCAACATTTGCATTCTATCTGAAAGGATAGACAAGTGGCCTTCCGAATTAGTAATAAATTCGGAGGTAGGAAACGCAAACACTACTAAAACGTGTAAAAGAAATAAAGGATAGAAGAATTTCGCGCTGGCAGCCATTGATACGGTAGCTCAATTGGCAAGAGCGACGGGGGCGTATACCCGAGGTCGCGGGTTCGAATCCCGCCTGTGTCGAAATTTTTTTTTTCTTTATTTATTCTTTATTTATTAGTCTTAGAAGTTGTAAATAATGTCTACTTGGATCAACGTTTATTATATTATTAAATTATAAAAAATATAATATTTTGGCATTATAAAATTCCGAAAACTAAATCCGGTTGCCGGATGGTCAAGATGGGAATTCAGACTTTGCTAGTTACCGACAAAGCGCCAGTTAAAGGAAAATTTAAACAAACCAAAACGTATGTAAATATTGACAGATATCAACGATAGCGACATGATAGTCCAGTGGGTAGAACACCCGCCCGTAAAACAGAAGGGCGTGAGTTCCAATCCTGGGACGGGCCTACACCAATTTGTCTTTTATAAAGTCATATGTGTGGTTAATTTATCATGGTTGCTAACGGTGAGGGAAAACATCGTGAGGAAACCCACATGGCTGAGTTGTACTTAGTCATGTGACAGTGTATTCGTACAAAACGGCGATAGGCCTGCCCCCTATCACGTGAGTACACTGTCTTAGCAAAACGTGGCAACTCTGGAAACTAGATGGCGCTTGCCATGTGAGTTCAGGAGTATTGGTACCTCTGCCAACCCCTTCGACAACAGCCTTCGGGGATAAACGGCGTGAACGTTTATGTTATGTTATGTTTATCAAGACCTTTTCATTACTAAGATGACAGTTAAACTGACCTTTCATTCATTTTATTCGCTTGAATCATTGATTTCGGTCTTCATTCTTTAATGTCTAAGGAAAAAATACTACCGTGTCGTGTGCGAGAATACAGTTTCAATCTATCAATAGAAATATATTTCACTTTGTTATAATTTGCACAAGACATTGAACACTTGACATAATTTCTATGATAGTAATAATATCGAACTTGAACTCCCTTTCTAAAGGCTTCCACCTCGTTTTGTTCGAGCCGTAACGAAAACCTAAATACCATTTTAAATTATTTGGGCTATATTGTAAAATACGAAATATATGCTTCACAAATAGGCACGTGACAAGTTTTATTCATTACTGTGAGTCCATTCATTTGCAAATCTCGTTTCGTTCTGCGTATGAGATCATAAGCCTCTTATGCAGTATTAATTTTCGATATTAACTGTATGTGATTCAAAAGTCACAAGATCTTGATATTAATTTTCAGAAAGGAAGAGTTATGCATTAATTCTTTAATACAAGATAGGATAGAATAAAAGAAAATTCAAATTAATATATAAGTTCAACTAGTTTTTCGTATACGCGATAGGATTAACCAGTACAGCCTTGTCCAAACTAATTTGTCCTAAGACCGGTAAGATAGACCAGTTTCGACTAGGCCAAACTAGTGGAACCCGTTATAGATACGCTAACTCTAGTTTAATCTAGTGCGGCCTAGTCTAAACAGTTGAAGTACATCAAGAAAGTGAAAATAAATAGATAAACGAAATAAAATACACCGTAATTGGATAAATAATTATTTTTATTAAACCATAATGATTCGTCGTTAAGTCATAATATCAATCAAACTTTAATCTACTAAATCACACAATATAACATTCATCATACCATGTGTAAATTATATGGTAAAACAAACAATCATACTATATCAAGTAATACTGATTTACATAAAAAAAACAGTAATCATACGAGAATTATGTCAATTATTAAAATTTCTAATAAAAAAGGACAGAAAAAATGTGACGCCACGCCACCACCGTCGCTCTGTCAATTGATGACACATGGGGTTTTCATGAACCAAACATTCTAATAATGTGATAGATAGGCGTTCTCAACATATGAATTATATCTGTAAAGATAAAAAATTGACCTTCCGAATTTTTGAAAAATTCGGATGCAGGGAACGCTGGCATTACTTAAAAAGTGTAAAGGAAACAAAGGAAAGAAGCATTTCGCACTAGAAGCCACTTGATACTATAGCTCAATTGGCAGAGCGACGACAGGGCGTATACCCTGGGGTCGTGGGTTCGATTCCCCCTGGCGTCGTTATATTTCTCTCCTTTATTTATTAGTAATAATCCTCACATGAGTTTTTCATGAACAAAACAAACATACATAAACGCACGGCTATAAATCCCTAGAAGGGGCAGCCAGAGCTAAGGAATTAGAAATTCCTCAGCCACTTTTGGAAAGTCGAGTGGGGAAAAGATGGTAAAATAAAGGTTGTTGGTGATGGGTCTCCAACCGCATCGCACAAAAATCCCTTGAAAATCCCAATACCGTTAGTCGCCTCTTACGTACACCTATCGATAGAAACGGGGTATGAACAAAACATTTTAATAATTATTATAATTGTTATTATCATTAGTTATTAGTCTGCATTGAAACAATGCCCTACATTTATATTTTTAAATACATATGATTCAATTCACTTTAATTATCTACGTATTAAAACGATAATACTCAAACTAAGGTGATAGCTCAGTGGGTACAACACTGCTTATCATGCAGGCAGGCGTGGGTTCAAATCGCAGGTTGGGCTTATACCAATTTGTCTTTTGTCAAGTCATATGATGTGTGGTTGATTTGTCATGGTTGTTAACTGTGAGGGTAAACATCGTGAGGAAGCCCACATGGCTAAGTTGTACTTATGTATGTGTTTAAGTCATGTGCCAGTTTACCGTACAAAACGGCGATCAGCCTGCCCCTATTGCGCGAGTACGCTGCCAAAGCAAAACGTGGGTACTCTGAACACCAGGCTCCAATTTCACCAACGCGACAAGTGCTACAATTGTAAATTCATCAAGATCACTGTTACTATCACTAGCGTCACTACTACTCGCATGGAGAGCCATTTTGAAATACGCGTGTATCAACCACGAAATACTACAATTGTCACGCAAATCCGACATGTGCTCACATGTCAAGATTCTACGACAATTCTACAAATATGTCGACTAAAATAATAATTACTGTTCCACAACACAATTGTAATACATACAATTGTAGCAAAATGCCTGTCAAGTTTGTAAGCATTTCTATAGAAAATATTTCATAAAATTGTAATATGTCACAATTTGATTGACAATTCGGTGTGCAAAGTTTTTTTTTGGTATTTATTAAATATTTTTATTCGATAGTAAACACGAAAAGAAAAGACTAATTTGAATATTTTCCATTTAAAATGAGTAATTGTAAAGTTATGATTTTTTAAAGATTGTTCAACTTTTGTACTTATGACGTCATCGATCGATAAAATCACGTGGCGACATGCAAATGAAGCGAAATGTTTTATAAAAATGTTGCTGATTGCAAAAAATATCACGAATTTGTGATGTCAAATGAAATTATTACGATATTATACTAAACTAACCTATGATTTTCGATATTTTATTAATAAACTGCAAAACCGTATGTCTTTGAAACAACATTGAAGGTCAAACACTGTTAGAGTTTTTTGATAAAATAACAGTCATCTTAGCTTCAATTGATATAATTTCAAGAAACGTAAACGTAGCGTAACGTAAACGTTCACGCCGTTTTATCCCCGAAGGGGTTGGCAGAGGTACCAATACTCCTGAACTCACATGGCAAGCGCCATCTAGTTTCCAGAGAAGGTACCCACGTTTTGCTTAGACAGTGTACTCACGTGATAGGGGGCAGGCCTATCGCCGTTTTTGTACGAATACACTGTCACATGACTAAGTACAACTCAGCCATGTGGGTTTCCTCACGATGTTTTCCCTCACCGTTAGCAACCATGATAAATTAACCACACATATGACTTTAGAAAAGACAAATTGGTGTAGGCCCGTCCCAGGATTGGAACTCACGCCCTTCTGTTTTTCGGGCGGGTGTTCTTACCCACTGGACTATCATGTCGCTAATTTCAAGAAAATATTGTTTATAACCATAATATCTCGAAATGGTTTTGTAATCAGCATCACTTTAGTAAAACTTTGCATACCGAATTGTAGCTCGACATATGTCACTGACAATTGTAGTCGTCGTGAAATTGGAGCCTGGTCCAATGCCACGTTATGTTTAGAAGTTATAAGACCTCTGCTATCCCGGCCCTCCCCAGGTGCCGTGGGTCTTAAAAGTTGAACAATGATGTTCTGTTAAGAAACGTGCAGCGGACCGTTAGCCCAATGATATGAAAACGATTTTGTAGTAGCAGTATGCATAATTTGCCTCCACAATACATTTTTGGATCTTTAGAGATTCTAAAATCTTTTACTGAATACAACAAACAAGGCATATTAATTACTTTTAGATACTTCACCTTAGTCCTCTTTCGGCGTCTTTGTTTCACTCGCAATCACTGTGTAAAACAAGGAATGTTGCGTGTCTGCCTACTTAATTTAGCTGAATTAAATGTAACAATTAATTAGTTATGGAACCCTATTTGCGGTTGGATTATTTTTGTGTAGACATACCAAATCTAGACCCAACTTTCTAGACCCAGGCATCTATAGGTCATGACGTGTACAGACAGAAAGACACACATAGCAAAACTCTTACAGTTTCCTGTTCACTATGAAACCTTAAAATCGACAAAGATTGTATTATATACAATATTTTTAATAAATCTTCAAGAACTAGATTAAAAACTATATTTTCCCACTCATAATTACAAAGGTGTTAATTGAAAAGATTTTCCTATTCTCTATTGAAGTTAAGAATCATTACGGCGATTTCTAAACCTTTACCAGTACAGCTTTTGCTTGATATCTCGGAAAAATTGCTCAATTCAATTATCAATTTCAATTTCTTTCCGTCTTAATTTCCCTCCGGGTTCCGTGATATATGAAAATTAATATCGAACCCAGAATTAATTACTGGTAAGAGTGAATTGACTTAAAATCAATGCTTATATGTTCAAAAATGATCCCTATAAGTTTGTGGATGAATACCGCGAGATAGAATAATATTTGAATAATTTGGCGTACATATTGACGTAAAATGTGTTTGGTAAACAATAATTTAACATTTTCTGATAAGTTCCCACGAGAACTAACTCAAAAACTTATGTACGCAATTATTATAAATATTACTCATGATAAGTGGCGAAAAACTTATGCGACAATACAATACGTATTGCAAGCTTATACTAAGTTTTTAAGCATTAGGTTGATTTGTAAATCAATATTTAATACAGAATGATATTTATGACAATATAAGGCATGAAAAATATTTTCAGGGTTCCAACCAAAATGATATGTGAAAAATTGCGCACCCGTTTAAGTCAATATATTAACATAGGGTCTACCTACCCTTGATGACTGATGATCGTCGTTTATTTACATAATAACTGTAACCATATTTCCATTTTAATGTGGCAAATTTTTCATATTACTAACTCTTTAGCTATTGTTTACTTCTTTTCTTATTCAAAGCTGACTAACAGTTTAAGAACATAAACATTGCATACAAACCGGCATTTAAAGCTGGTCCTTAATCCAATTACAGGTCTGTATATCACATTCAGTTATGTACATCACTTAATTTAAAGTATCAAAAAACTTCTGAAATCTAGTGTGATTTGCGTCTACGGGCATAAAACCTAAAAAGGTGTAACATAGAGTTTCTGCCCATAATTTAAAAGCCTCAAAAACTTAGGTTACCTCTTACAACGCCCGCGCGCAGCATGGGTTAGGGATAACCAAGGCCGACAATAGTGATGAGTTGTCAGTCGGTGTCGGATATGGCCTTAAGAGCGGTGTGTAATGCTGGTTTAGTTCCAAGTAGTAATAGTACTTAGTTGATATGTTGGGTTTGGTAGAAGAAGCATGAGAGCAGAGTGAAAGCAGTAGAGATTAGTTTTTCCAGTGGACTGATTGGTCAGGCACTCAGTTCCGCTTACCTATGTCTGCTACTACGGACCCTTTACGAGCGAGACTGACTCGCACTTGGCCAATTTCATCTGTAATTTAAATCTTTTTGTTCATGAAAACCTCATGTGGGGATTATTACTAATAAATAAAGAATAAATAAGGAAAGAAAAATTTCGACACAGGCGGGAATCGAACCCGCGACCTCGGGTATGCACCCCGATGCTCTGCCAATTGAGCTACCGTGTCAATTACCGCGGGTTCGATTCCCGCCTGTGTCGAAATTTTTCTTTCCTTATTTACAATTTCATCTGTATTGAAATGTTACATTGATATAAACATATTCACGACTTTGAATTTCGTTATTTTTTTCCTAAAAGGGGTAGTCAGGGTTTAACAGTACGAAATAGTAAGATTTTTGTCAGCCATTGATGATGACGATTTAATTAAGGGCTAATACTGAAAAAACGAACAGCACATAAATAAAATATATCTATAGTAATCCTAGTCATAAAAACATTTTAATTATTTTTATGAACTTAAGTAAACGAAACTCTTTTAATACCAGATTGACTAAATTCATTGTGAATCTTGGTTGTTGATTGATGTATTTGTGATGTCACTAGCAGCATTGCCTAGGTATAGTTCTACCAAAGCCGCACCCGTCTGATTAATGATGTCCTCACAATTACTGTCAAATATTGCTTGAAAATTTTCATATTATACCACGTTGTACATAACTACATTGTAATTTATTATAATCAGGCTTTGTCATTGGGATTACAGCAGATTACTTGGAGTATGGTAATCAGGTACGCCTCCACTGCATCTTAGGCAGTTGGCAATTTCGTGCTTGGTACAACTATTATATTGAAATTTATACATGAAAAATATTTGTCCATACCTGTATAAATATTAACCCAATTGTTTTTAAATGAGTTACCAAGTTGGGGATTTCACGAAAATTTATTTCACTAGAGAGATTGACCAAATACGATCAGTTCTGTGGCTGCCTGAGTCGGATGGCTTCTCCCGTCATTCATCAAACCACTGCCTCGGTCTGCCGACTAATGACCACAAATCAATCAAACGGAATCTATATACCTATGCACCGAGGCCAACAACTGCATTAGTAGAACTTTAAGCGTGGTTAACATTAACTAAAAGTAGAGATAATCAATTTACCAATAATAACCACTAGTCACGGGTAACTAAGTACACTAAGTAAAAATAATATAATTACACGTGATGTTCATAAGTATTAGTACCTCTACCACCCCTTCGGGGATATACGGTGTGAACGTTTGAGTTGAGTTTCTTTTTTCATACTTTGTTTCCTAAAGGCTGTGTGACATTAATGCAAGAACCTTGAGCGTCATTTCTTTAAAATTGCTTTGATTTTGATAGTAAAACCTGTGAATTATAGGAGAAATCCTGTAACAGCTGTTAATCAGAATAGATTAATAAAGTTTGGGACATCGCATCAATAGGATAAAATTGTCTACCTATACAGTTAAATTCAGAGACCTTTTGGTGAGTTATAGAAAACTTTCTTATGAGATAATGTTTAGTTTCACGAACTTCCATCTGATGTACGAGGGCTGCTATTTATGTATCCGGAACTGGCCACTTACAGAACAATAATTTAAAAAGTAATTACATCATTTAAAAATAGAACTCTTTAGCTTTAGAATACATTTATTTTTATGTGACTGTCAATTGTTTTCACATCGTAGCGTCATTTTGAAAATTGCGTGTCTTAACCACCATGGATTTAACTCGTGAACATTTTCGTGCCATGATTTTTTACGATTTTCGGCGTGGTCTAACTCAAAAACAGTGCATCGATCAGCTTACTTCAACTTTTGGGGATGAAGCACCCTCAAAGACCACTGTGTATCACTGGTTTAGCGAGTTTAATCGTGGACGATCTAAGCTTACTGATGAAATTAAAGAAGGTCGCCCTAAAACGGTCGTTGTACCTCAAAACATCGATGCTGTCCGGGAACTAATAACTCAAGATCGTCATGTTACATATCGTGAGATAGAGGCATCTCTGGGCATTAGTATGACGAGCATACATAAGATACTTCATGAACATTTAGCTGTAAAAAAAATTTGCTCCCGTTGGATTCCGCACAACTTGAGTATTGATCAAAAACAGGCTCGTGTCGATTGGTGCAAAGAAATGTTAAAAAAATACAACCGTGGTGCGTCAAAAGCTGTTTATAATATCTACACAGGTGACGAATCTTGGATCTACGCTTACGACCCCGAAACTAAGCAGCAGTCCACGGTGTGGGTGTTCCAAGATGAGCCGAACCCAACAAAAGTTATTCGTGCAAAAAGCACATTGAAGCAAATGGTCGCTTGTTTTTTTGGTATAAATGGCCATGTAGCTACAGTGCCTTTAGAGAATCGTAAAACTGTTAATTCGGAGTGGTATACGACCATTTGTTTGCCGGAAGTCTTTGAACAAATAAGAAAGACTAACCGACAACGTAGAATCATTCTGCATCACGACAATGCTAGCTGTCACAGGTCGGCCGTCACAACTCAGTTTTTAGAAGCTCAAAAGATCGAATTGACAGGTCATCCGCCGTACAGCCCTGATTTGGCACCCAATGATTTTTATTTATTTCCAAATGTGAAGAAAAAATTACGTGGTCAACGTTTTTCGAGCCGCGAAGAGGCAGTCGATGCGTTCAAAATGCACGTTTTGGAGATACCTCAGTCTGAGTGGAAAAAGTGCTATGAAAATTGGTTTCAACGCATGCAAAAGTGTATAGATCTGAGCGGCGAATATTTTGAGAAGCAATAAAACCATATTAATTGATATATGTTTGTTTCTTTTTTTTATTCCGGATACATAAATAGCAGCCCTCGTAATATGAGTCAAGAATAATTGATTATAAAAAAAAACATATCAACGTAATGATTCAAATTCAATACTTGTCTTTATGCGAGTTGTCTGTTATATTATTAC